>JARKIC010000486.1:0-259847 GCA_029378375.1 Mycena olivaceomarginata | reverse complement strand
TACATATCCCACCGGTTTTGAAGATCTGTTTCCCCCCGCCGCTCGAACACTGTCGACCCGCAAGCGAAATGTGTTCGTATCGGATCTATATTATTATGTGCCCCCTTACCCTTCTCCACAGTGAGGGCAAACCCGCGCGCCAGAGCTGATGCGCATGCGGAATGTAAAGACGCCGCTGCGCACCCAAGTAGAAAAAGCAAAGAAGACGAAAGGGTACTCCCGACGAAACTCCAATGCAGATTACAAACCCTGACCATCGTCCTCAGCTCGCTGTAGACGCTTCTCGCCTCATCAAACATTACAAGAACCTGCTCCTCAGTTGACATCGCCCTTTGTATCGCCCAGTTTCGGAACGAACCTCTCGTGTATCGCTTGCTGTAGCCATTGTTGTAATTCTCGTCGGATCGGATCGTTTACAAGGAAAGGAAGGACCCAATATGCATATAAACTGCTGCTTTAGTGTAATCCTATAATACAATCAATTGTACATCATCGGGGATGCCCGCATTATGCTGCACACTACTGGCCCGAGACAATATTTAGTTGCAAGGAATGGAATAGGGGCAGCAGCACTTACAAGCTCAGTTTCTGATCGTTCTACGCCGATGGCGGTCTGGGACCGGGACTTCTTTTCGTCGGGACGTAGATTTAAATATTCGGACATGAAGACACGGAACATGATATTCCAACGTCGCATGGTTGGCATGTGGAGGGCAGACGCATCGTCCTACGCGTTGTTGTAGTAAGCAACAGATGCTTGAATACGGACGGGCGATGAATTGTGCTCACACGGACTGTATGCCAGACTACCGGGAACGGCGTAGCGATAAGGTGCAAGATGTCGACTCCCCTCTCCAGAAATGGAACGTGGTCATCTCCGACGCCTCCCATGTTCACGTCCACTGCAGTTCGTTTGTAAAAGAATGACGACCATTTCTCAGGCGCCATGCCCTGTTCGTCGCCGTATGCAAACGCGCCGCTTTCGCCTAGTCGCTTCTCTACTGAGACCAGCGCATCAAACAACCACGCTGTGTCGATGGTGTACGATCGAATGAGCGGGTTCTCTGCGCCTAAGAGGTCCAGGAGAATTAGATGCTCGATCCCAGATATTTCCGTCGCTTGCGGGCCCATTAGTCGCCGCTTGCTGTTGGGTAGAGCGTAGGTTGTGGCCCATTTGTCCGCAAGATGCCTGGGGCCAAGTCAGTCGCCAGAAAAATGTACGAGAGGAGATCTCGTTCTGTTCACCTGGCTCCATATGTAAAGTCAGTCCCTGTCCATGCAACAAACGCCTCTTCGCCATCAAAAAACACGAGCTGGAGGGTGGTGTCGGAGACGTCTCGTCCTCCTCCATTCCAGCCGTCAACCGGAGCGCTCTCTCGTCCAGAAGCGGGTCCAGCGCTTCCGCAAGGTCCAGCATCATAGCGCACGGCGCGGCCGAGTCTGTCGCACCAACAAACTACACCGGGGTCATCTCCACGCGTCACCAAAACTCTCAAACCGAACTGAACATACATTATTGGGTTCCGGAAAATATTTGCTGTCGAAATGCGCGGCCACAATGACACGTCGCGCCGCCTTCGGGTCCTTTGTCGCAATAATATTCACGAAGTGCTTCTGCCCGTGCGGCGTTTGATCGTCGAACGCATCCAGATCGACGTGCCATTTGAGATTCTCTAGCTTCTCGACTATGTAGTTTCGCACAAGGGTATTATTTGCGGTGTCGGCTACATCCGAGTCCATGAACACGGCGGTACGGGTTTAGGGCGGAATCGACCTACGGACACGGGGTATCAGGATCTTCGACAAGTGCGAAGACGGATTTTTCGGGTCCATGCTTGAGAGGATCTGGGGAAGACACTAATGTCGAAATGGCGGCAGCAGACAGTGGTGCGAAGTCTCTTTCGCCGAGGGTCGACCTCTGTAATGTCGGCGACGGAAGGGCAAAGAGGAACAGCAGCAAAGTCCGGGGAAGGGAGGCCACAGGCAACCACAACATGGTCGAGGGCGAGAGCAGGACGTGGACACCGAGAAATAGCCGATAACTGATTTCCAAACTTGGACCCGACCATCATGGCCATTTTCGGTCTATGGGTACGCCCGCTGTCCCAATCGCTGCTGTGGATGCTCAAGGCATATAGGTGATAAACAAGGCTGGAGGGCTGGTATACCAGCGCAATTTCGCAGGTTCCATTCAATTTGGCCTGGAGAAATAGCTGCTCACCGGCACGGCAGACGGACTCGCGCAGCTCACCTCGAATGAATATCTGGTTCTTGCGGGGACGCTGCATGGCATTCACGCCATTACAAGCCGTCTATCGCCCATCGGCGGGTCCAGCTCAGGCGCCCAGGTGATCGAAGGCGAGTCGTTCAAAATGACTATTCTTCTTACCGCCACTGGTGAGGCGCTGTTATAACCTCTGCGTCTACCAGCTCATCCGAATTTTCCTAGCAACGAAATTTGTTCTTCTGACATCTCTGGCTGAGCCCAATGCCGATAATGTTCTCCAGAAAGTCTATGAAATATACTCGGACGCAGTGATGAAGAATCCTTTCCACACGCCCGAGATGCCGATCCGTAGTGAAGGCTTTGATACTCGCATCAGCGCTCATCGGTAGCGGCCTGTAAATTCTTATTGCTATCCCAGGTGCATATGTTCTTGTGTGCCAAAACTGTTGTTCTCAACTTAATTTTTAGGCACCTTTCGACGGAGGAACAGCTTCCAAACATCGTTTGGATTTCCAGGGCACGCAGTGATTGTGCTCTTCGCGCCGAAGAGTCCGGGCTATGTCCCAAACTCAGTGTACTTATGTTGTAGGGAGCTATGTATTTATTCCTCTTCGTCTTCCTGCACCTCGACAGGCGGCAGCGTCAATGCCTGCCACGCCAACGACACTTGTATACCCAGGTTTATAAGCGTGAACGGTGTCAACCCCTGCCGCATCTCCATCCTCCCCCACACTGCTGGTAAAAAATCTAAGAGCCCGAGCGCACTTGCGACCAAATACAAAACGGCTTCCGTTCGATAGCCACCACCGTATGCTCGGGTTCTATGGTTGAGCAAAATTTGGCACAGGGTGCCCGTAAAACACAGGGCGGAATAAAAGTTGCGCAGAAAGTCAAGGAGCTTACTCTGCGGAAATCTTCTGGCGTGGGATCTGGCACAGTTGTCGGGATTATGTAGAGATGGTTGGCGAGTTGGCATACAACGACGAGCGCAATGCACAGCTGTGAACGACGGTGAGCTCAAGACTCGAGACAGAAAAATAATATCAACAAACCCCAAGTTTGGTTAGCCACGAAGTGCGGTTATCCATTCGTTGGTGGCTCGTTCTCGGTGATTCGCAGGGATTCTCGTTGCTGTCGGATACCATCTCTTCCGCCCAAATTCGACCCGCGCAATGCACTTGCACATCAGTACGGCACGACCACGGTTAGTGGAAGGACGAATATCATGGAAGGCTCGTTGCTCTGAAGCATTTCGACGAGCGCGCTCAAAGTCAAACCTAGGACCTGGAAGGCGGCCCCGGAAGTACTGATACCGACCGTTGACACCCTCGTCCACCAGTAATAGAATTGCAGCATCAGGCCGACTGCCAAACACCCTGTCTGAGTAAGATCTAAGACGCTGAAGAGGATTCAGAGGGTCGGCCACATACATGACGATCTGGACACCTATCCGCCGTCTGGGATGCGCGTCATCGTGGAACCTATGTCCCAATGCACCGTCTAAACATGTAAGAAAGTGCCAGGGAGGAAAGAGAACAAAATTTACTCCAAAGTTCGGCCTCGTCCTGCCGAGATAGCTTCTCAAGCTCAGTAGCACGGTGATCCACCAGCTGTGGGGAGACAAAATTATCGGCCAAGATTTGCTTTCCGGGGTTCTCCCTGCAAATGCAATACGCCAGCTAATATCCATGTAGTCACTACCATTGTTGTGGGCAGTTGACGAGCAGTTTTCACGGTTGACGGCACCGGAATGATATCCTGTAGGTAGATGAGAGCCAGCTCCCGTGGACCGCTGCTCTGCACTTACGACGGTCCCGTAGCGTGCTTCTTGGTATCTAAATACGGCGCATATGCCCACTGTGTCTCGACACCGGATTCCGTCGGGACCTCAAGCTCCAATAGGGTTTCAAAGATGCCGTTGGACTTGTACGTCCGACGACACCTTTTTAAACTCGGCTTGATGGTGCGATAGATACCCTGCCCGCACTGTATACAACAGTATGGGTGATGTGGGCATAAAATTGGAGGATTAACCAACCGAGTGGGTTTTGATTCGTCCCGCACCGCATTATACGCTGTGGCGTTGAATAGGCCAGTCTCTCGGACGAGTCGTAATTGAGTCCTAGGAAACAGAGTAGGTCAAGGGAATTCGAAGCCAGAGCGGACCGAACCTGGTGACGACGTAGGGATGGGCCTCGACGGAGCCTTTCAGACTTTGATCTTCGGGTTCGGTGGGCGCCGCTGTGGTTTCCCCAGATTCGTTCGCGCACTGGCTGGTTGCGTCATGGAACTCGATGAGTGGAACAGAGATGGAGAAGGATTCTAGTGCCAAATCTATAATGGTCTTTGCGTCGTGCTCCTCTGAACCAAGGGGAAATCTAATAGGCGTCAAATTCCATCTAACCGGTGGAGGATAGTAAGGAAGCTTACGGCCAAGGTCGCGTTGGCGGTCGTTTTTAAAGACCGAATCAGGCATCCATGAGGAGAAATTTTTGAGGTGGTTAATTAACGACGGCGAGGATGGAAGGAGGAGGAATGTCGCGCGCAGGTCGGATTCTGTGAGTTTCGGCGCGAGGAATCTACCCGTGGGCATGCGAAAGTCAACCTTGGCCGAAGCATGCTTGTCGGATAGACGCAGACCACGAAGACAATGTCGGAGAACAAGGGCTTTTCGAGGACATATTCATCCTCGTCCTTGAGTACCGCCCAAATTGTCCCCAGTTCAAGTTCCGTAGCGGGTTCCTCTTCAGGTGTTGTGTCAGGTTGAGCCTTCTAGATTCGGCCTCTTCGTCTTCCGGCGCGCGCAACCACACGCTCACCGCTATGTCGAAAGTGTCTTCGTCCGTTATTAATGGGCGAATGACATCTCCCGCGTCATACGACGACTGGCCATGGTACAAACTCTTGTGCGGAAACCGAACCTCCTGGACTGCTCGCTCCAAATGAATAAAGGGCCCAAGTCGTGGCGCAAAATAGGAGTATGCTGATGGTCCAGCAGAGGTATTTGCACCACGAGCTCGAGGACCTTTTGCGGGGACCAGGTCCTGGATTCAGCTCAAGTGGTTTATCTGACATTCGACTTGGACAAGTCTGAGGCTCTATTCAGTTCACCATCAATCAGGTAGGTAGGTAGGTCCCGAGGGATCTTCGGCGATTCTTCGCCGATGATCACTTCAAGGAACCGCTGTTTTTCAAGTCCAAAGGCCAGGGATAAGGCTAGGGATGTCTATCCACCTCGCCGTTTCCGACAAGTACCATCACTCCCTCCCTATACAAAGGCGCGCAGTTATAGTTTAACCCTCCGTGGTCAATGTAGAATATAGGGATGGGGTCCGACACCGATGCAAGTAAGTACCCTCATCCCGCCTTCCGTTATGATTGTGACACGATGCTGTATAGGTCAAGAGATGGCCGCCCTTGAAGCACAGGTAGTGCAGTTGATACTCGACGTCTCAGCACTAGACCGTGTAGCAAGCGAGAAAGAACGCGCCGCCGAACAGAACAGGCTCAGGATCGCGTCACGAGGGAGCCCGAGCGCATAGCGGCTGAGAATACACAGGAAATCCATGCCTACCAGGTTGTAGAGCGAGTTCAATACGGTGCTTCGACTCTTTTGCGTGTTCAGCGCATTCATCAAATCATTCAGCCGTTTTTTTGCCATCATGCACCGTCCCCAGCTCGCTGCCCTATTGCGGGACAAGATTCGAACCGGTGAATTGGGGACGGTGGTGCTTACACTCTCGCTGACTATGGATGTTGGATAGGCAGGGAACTGCGCGAGGCATATATGAGTCCCTTGAAGGCATCGCCGTATCATCAGCCTGCTGCAGCAACGTTCATTGGATCGCGTCCCCTCCCCATTCGCGCTGCTCTCAAGAAGCTGAGCGACATCAAATACACCAGATTCGCCCGGCATACTACTACACACCTGCCCGTCAGTGTCGCCGACGTCGACGAACTCTTGAACACACAGGGAAGAGTCTTGCCGGTAGTAGACTTCATTTGGCAAGTTAAAATTGCTAGGGAAGGTGATGATAGCACAGTTTTTTATCCTTGACAGTATATTGTACTGTATGATATGTCGCAGTATAACTTAGATGACAGCAGGAAGGAGTAGCATGCATTGAGGACAAACAGTCAGGGAAACCGAAAGCAGTGCATATGCAAAATATGCAAAATAAGGAGAGAGCATACGCATATGTGTATCCATATTCATCGAGCGACCCTAGTACATTGCGTGGAGCGTATATGAGGAGCGAGTAAGGCGGGAGGCATCAGTCTAACCTTCCCGTGGGCAGATTCTCAGTTGTCCCTCCGTAGAAGATCAATTCCATCTATGTAAGCTCAGAAATACAGGTGCTATTATTTATTGGTATGGAGGATAAGTTAAACGATGTGACTGATATCACTAGCAGCATCCTGTATTTGCAACGCCAAGAGCATTTGCTCGTCCAGCTTCGACACGCAGGGAGAGCTGAATATCGACGTATTCCAGATAGCGGGAATGGTTTTCGCAAGACATAAATCCACTGCAGCAGAACCAATACTGCGAGACATCGCTTAGAATTTTGTTTAGCTCGAGATAAGCAAACTCACCAGAGAAAATTGCTCCGAGATAGCAAGGCCCGGCTCTCGAGGACGTCCCCCAGCTCGACGGTCAGAAGCGCAAACGCGCCGTTCGGGAAGATCGTGCCCCAGGTGGCAATAGAGAATGAAATGCTCTGCCTGCGGAGGACGCTCCCGACCGAGCACAGAGCAATGAAGAGCCAAATGAGCGCTATGGACCACATCGTCCACGCCGCACATAAGCATATGGTCTGGATCACCGCAGGGCTCAGGGGGACAGGAAGCGCGACATGCGTGGTGTTTTGCCCGTTGACGAGAACAGAGAAACCGCCTTGGCCGAGAGGACCAAGAATGATGAAGGACGACAAGACGAGGCCGGGGTCGAGGGGGCCGTACACGACCAGGCGCATGAGATACACAGTGATGATCATCATGGCGAAGGAGAGGCCGATGAGCACGAGGCTAAAAGACACTGCGGTTGTGAGCGACGCGGCGCACATCGCATGGGGTGTCGCGTGGTCTGCAAGGGCGGTACCGAGCACACCACCCGTACTTGAGGCGACAATTAAGGTCACCACGGGCAACAGCCAGAGCCCGGACATCTCTCCCATGGAGTGCTGCTGTTTGGTCATCCTGAAGGGTGCCCGTCAGTTTACAGATAAGAGGTGGCAAACAGCATGCATACATTACAAAGATCATTCCGACGGCAATGAACACACTGACTGCGCAGTCCAACCACCAAAACGCCCACAACGTATATAAGAACCCAGGGCCAGCGAAGGAATAGTGCTGATTGATAGTGAGGGCGGTATTGATGAGAGTGGCTGCGCCCATGGGGAGCGCTCCGATGAAAAGACTCTGGGTCGGATGTTGAAGCATCGGTTCCCACAACTGTTTTGCGTCAGTCAGAGAAAAATTCAGATCGAGACCGTAACCAACCTCAGGATATAGATATATCGCGCGATAGTCGCCGCACATATTACGAGGAAGAAAACAGGTTGAGAAAGAAGAACAGGAGGGTCAGAATTTTGATGCCTCGCTGCCTTCAGCAAAGTGGAAGCGAGAAACCAGGGAGCCAACAACACCAGTTCCCATTACAACCTATGTGATTCATCAGCATTGAACAAAAGGCCAGGATATGCCGCGCACAGTGTGCCATGCCCAAGTGAAATGTCGGATACAGGCCTTGAGGGATTTTCGACTCAAGTGAGGCGTCGACATCGAGGAATATTGTTGGAAAGCCTAGGACATGCCACCGGTATAAATACGTTCAGCAGATTCATCGTCGGGCCAATTCTGAAGTCATCGGGAAACATTAGGAATTCGGAATGCTCAAGGAAATTTTGGCGGTGGCAGGAGATCACTGAAATTTGACAGGTGACTCAGAGAGACTGTCCGAGACGGCTAAATTCTGCAGCTTCTTGACGAAAGACAGAGAATTGAGGTCCTCCGAGTGCCAGGGAGAGAATTTCGAGCGATAGAGTAGTGGTCCAGCATACCCCAGTTCTGATCGATTTCGTTGACGTAGTGCAACTTGTCGGATCATCATTCCAAATCAATTCGGGCCAAGTCAGCTTCACGTGAACAAATTGTAACCAGACTACTGAGCACTGTCAGCTTCCTCCGCCGCGTTCCGCGTCTAGTTCGGACATTATTCAGGATTCACCAATCCATTCACTATAGATCCCAATCTTCCAGGGAAAAAGAAAGTACGCTGAATGACGACGCCGCGTCCCCGGTACCTCCAGCAAGGCTTTCGACACCCCTCCGTATGAATCTCACCAGTCCATCGAGTTCTGTGGCCATCCTATCGATGCGACTGGACCCGTCTTCCGAAGCGACAGACGACGCCGCCATTGAGAACGAAGTAACCGCCATGCTCGTCCTCCAAGTCGACTTCATCCTCATCGTCTGAGCTTTCGTCCGATTCAAACACATGTGCTTGCGAGAAGCTGACAATATTCTTTCTTTGGGACCGTTGCCGGCGACTGCGGTGGCGTTTCGGGATGACGGATAGGCGAGAGACGTCGAGGGTGACTGTCGTGTTCCCCGTGAACGTGGTAAAAACCTCGCAGAAGTGCAGGGACATATCAAGGATGGATAGAATCGCTCGATGGAGGGCCGAGGTCTTTGGGTGGTTGAATAGTTGCCAGAATCTACAGAGGAGAGAAACAAGGACGCACGTTGGGTTGCAACAAACATCGGCCTCGGATCCTTTCGATACTAGAGGGAATGAGTGACCTCGAGTCATTTGCCATAGGGAACTCACTGCTCATCGTGGGCCCGAATCATCTCGTCCAGCGATTTAGCCTTGTTGAAAGTATCGTGGAACTTGACGACCTGGGTATGAATAACCTGGATGCGACGTTCATCTCACCCGTCTACGATGGGGAGTCTGACATACCTGCGTCGTTAAGAAATTCAAAATAGTGCTATTGCCGCCATCAATGTAAGTTTGGCAATAATACGGACAGACTTACTTGATGAACCCAACTCAGGCGACTCCTGATGGCATAAAACGCCTTCAGCTCGTGCCCCCAATTTCCCCGTCTCTACCAGTTCCGCCACGAACAAGAATTCGCTCCAGCATGCTCTTCGCCCTCCGAATCTGTAACACAAACACAAACACCTCGCCGTACACCCTGCAAGATACGCGGCGAGAAGATGTACGCGATGGGAAAATGGTACGGCGTATTCGACGAGGAGGACCACTGATAGCCTTGACCGTTCGGCTGACACTCTTACCCCCGTCAGTGGATCCGCGGTGCGAGAGCCGGACAAGGGAGGGCTGGATCCATTCCTTGCCGCCACTATGCATGCCCGCCTCGACAACATCGCGGAAGCAGTATTCAGAAAGTGAAAATCGCCCCATGCCTGATGACTATCCATCTGAAATAACAACGTTCAGTTGGTGTGTTTATTTCCTTCCGCGAATCTACACACCTTGGCGAACAAAACGTCAGTGAAATTACTCATCGCGTCGCCTTTTCTCATGAGAAACAGGTCTTCTACAGAGGAAAGATGGCGCGGCAACTCGCACTCGTCTACCAATATCCGACCGAGGAGGGCTCCGGTTGCGTCACAATGCGGCGCCAATTCCTCGTACACGAGTTGGGATAGGGTTTCGACAGATACGGACGACAAGCTGTTGACCGGGCGGCGCGCTAGAGGATAGAAGGGCACCAAAGGAGCGCCAGTGGCTCAAGGAGGTGGGTCCGTCGGCGGTGGGCGGGACACCGAGAGATCGCAAAAGACCAACAGCTTCCCGGAACTCAACACAGGGATCGCAACATGCTCCAAGAACGAGGGGATAGCCCTGGCATTCGACTGCTCGCTTCGTCCCCTTCGTCGCTTTCGTCGCCCCGGACAACCCCGTCCCGTAAGACATACCCCTCCGCCCAAAAATCTGGGTCAAGCAGCCCGAGCCCGAGCCCGAGCCCGAGCCCGCCAGCCCGACGGCGAGACCGCTGCCCTCAATGAAGAACTCGTCCTGGAGGTCCTCGCCCTGCCCAACCCCCATCCCCGAGCCCAGCCCCATGCCAACCCTGAGCCATCGCCCAACCATCCCCCACACCGGCTCCGCGCAAACGACGAATACGCGCATCAACATATCCGCAGTGACGCGCCCGTCCCCGCGTTCCCGATGCAATTGCACCTTATTCAACAGCGTGTCCAGCAGCAGGGCGCTCAGCGCCGCGGGCGTCCGGGGAAGCAGAGCGTACCGCAGGTATTCATATGAGGTGGTTGCGCGGACGATGTCGAGGAGGACCTCAAGCCCGTTCTCGAATTCGTTCTTGCAGCGCCTTCTGCGTGCTTAGGAGGCTCAACGACGAGCTTCGTGCCGGCGGGGGCCACCGCCTGAGCGTAGCCGGCAGATGGCTTCCTCGCGGCCGGCGCACCATCGGTTCGAACGTCCGCAGCTCGGCATCAACTGCATCGGCGAAAGCCTCCAGAGTACGAGTCATCCGAGGTGCTCGACTTGGTGCTGCACGGGGCTGCGAAGAAGAGGTGGAGAAGACGAATGCCACAAATGTCCGTAGTTGTTGTGCAATTGTTGCCCGGTGTGTGCTAGGGTCGAGATGAGAGATGACTGCGACGAGAGAGAAAGATGTATCAGCCGGGGGGGTCGAATAGGCTTTCCTGTGTGGGTCTTAGTGATGAAGAGCCGCAATAGAGGTCAGTTGACCTTATATGTTCCGTCGATCAGCCGAGTATGATGTTTTTGAGACCTTGCAAGGCCATTAAGATCTCTCTTACAGCATCTTGCTCATCGATATACCTCTGGATCGGATGTTGAGCACAACCTCGGGGCAAACGACGGAAGCTGACCTCACGCTGTACTTCTATGGCACCAAGGCTTCCTTGCTCGTGTGCTAGAACCTTTTGGAGGGCGGGTCCCAATGTCGATGCATCTCCAATGTCGAATGCTCTAGCTTTCCCCTTATCACCATGCCACACGTAGTCTTCCCTCCAATACTGCCGTGCCTGAAGCTGCTCAAATTCTTTCCGGTGGGCGTACGTGTGGGGGGGTCGACTGGATTCGTTTATCGCTGTGCTCACCGGAACTTCCGGCGGGGCTACATCTTCGGGGTCGAGAGAAGAGAAAGAGTCGTCATCGTCGTCGTCCAGCTCCAAATCGTCCGAATTGAGCGGGGAGAGTGACGCTGCACTGCTGCTGCTACTTTCAGCCTCCAGTGGATCGTCTCCGAAATATCTGTCCATGTAAGCACGGCAGGGGGGGGAGGCGGGTTTTTTATGCCCTCGAGGTACGGCATCTGCAAAGGCGAGAGTCTCGGGTGTCGCGGTGGTAGCAAGCGACATCTGGCGCACTTTAAGCTTTGCCGGCAGGAACCAATAGAGCTCTCACCAGAAACTGCATGTGGTCTGGCAGACGCGACATCTGCAGGACCATATTTCAGATGCAAATCAACGCACTTGCACGAGTCGAACCTTTATCTCCTGGTCCAGATCCTTTTCCTGGGCCGCTTGGTGCTTGAGACGTTTATAAGACGTTTCCAAGGCCTCGGCGAGCGTATCGCGTGTTTTTATACGCGCCTTGTGAGCATGTCTTTGGATTTATCAGTCGAACAGCATGGGCGACGCGTCAAAACTCACCCTTGAACTTGACGGTCAATAACTCCCAAATCCACGCCTGTTGCAGCCTTGACATGGTGGCACTCTCTAAACTTCTGGTCGTGTATTCCACGGCGGTTTGGTAGGCTGCGTCGTCATCCGCCTCACTCAGACCCGTAACTTGCGTGACCAGGGTTTGATAGAACGGGAAGAGTCTACGGACGGTGGTCGACGGACCGACAAACTGGATGGAGGCCGCCGTGAAGCGCTCGACAAGGGTCTCTGGGAGGCACTGGACGGAGGTCGTTGGGAGGCACGCGAAAGGGGTCGGTGAGAGGCACTGGATGGGGTCGTTGAGATAAAGCAGATGTCGGTCGCTGATATTGATTCGAGTGAGCAGAAAGCCCCGAGCTACTCGACGGCAGCATCTTGGGGCTTATGGCTCGAGCCTGTTTCAGGATGCCCGTAGAAGTCAAGAAGGAAGAGCTAAGAGCGCTTTTGAGGGCGTGGACGACGATGAGCACAGAGAGGTGGTAGGTGGCAGTGTAGATTAGATCGAAACAATCTAATCTACAGCGTGCCGCTCCTTGTCCTTTCCCTTTTGCGTTGTCGTCCACCGCAGCTCTCAGAGATCGATAGCTCCGCCGGTCTTGCGCTGCAGTAGCTTCACATTGGACTTTCACCCCGGAATCCCGAATGGCCCCCCCTGCCAACTATAAAAGATCTCATTAAAGAGCCATTTGGACCGTACCCAGACACCGTAATCCTCAATCCTGATTGGAAGCCCACAGGTAATCTTGTCCGTAGATCCTGGACAGTCGTTCACCGAAAACACAGGGAAAAGCCTTCCTCAGCTTCGCCAATTGCGAATACAGCAGAATAAACAATTCATTGGGTAGGGTAGCTCAAATATCGGGGTAATATGAGTTTTCCTCAGTCCTCACCAGCTTGGATACTTGTGAAAGGTATCTGGAACCACCCACTAAACCTTCGAGTCCCGTGTCCTTTTTCGGTGTTCTGGTCATCAAAGACCTTGAATGGCTCTCTGAAGCGGGGAAGCTTTTCCTTGCAAGAGATTTAAATAAACGAGATGAGACGGGGCAACGACCAAGCCAAAACTCGAGAAGGACCGCCCAAAATCGCCAGCCTTTGAGTCTTGAGGGTCTCTACGGGAAAAGGCCCGGCGAAGGCCTAAAGGTTGAGGTTTGGTTAATGTCCGAAAAAGAAACTCCTGCCATGTTCAAAACAGGTAAGAACTCGAATTCTGTCTCTGGACTTTTATCTGAATACTGGTGTAGCGGAGCATTACCCAAATAGTCTTCTTCTGGGCTCCAAAGATCAGTAGGTACTTCGTATTCCAGCTGTTGGGCGTCCTCTAACCCTCAGCAGACATCGTGTCTACGAGATTCTGACAATGGCCCGTGAAACTTACTCGCTCAGCAGCAATTTCCTCCAACGATATCGACTTGTTGCGCTGATCAACCAAATCGTCGCCAAATATGGAATTCCTCCAAATACCGCACAGATCGAACAATTTTGTCAACGGGTATCTGTTAATTCACAAAGAGAATCTGTGGTCATATGCCACTATTTTTGCAGAACAAGAACAACCTCGTCAAGTGTCAGTGGAACCCCGCCTGCGGCACGTCTCCCACGCCGAAGTCCGGGAAAGTTTCGCTGCACACTCTGGATGGCTTCTGGCGTTCTACTTGCCGAAACGGTCTCGCCCAATCGACGTCCGGTTGTGGTGCGAGTTCATCACCAAGGTTCGGGTCGCCAAAAGGCCCCGAAGAGTAAGACTTGGAGCCAAACGTATGAAGACGACGAAATCTGGGCGTCTGATGAAGAAGGGACCCCTGAAGCTATTGCGAAAACGCTCGAAAAATTTTGGTGGGACTGCAGGGAATTGGGAGAAAAGGATCCGCAACGCAATCACCCGAGACGCTGTCAGTCTGGCTGCTTGTTTTCATTGCAATTTTCTAATCGATCCTTAGAGCCCAGCTGGTTCCTCCGACGACGAGATGCCTATGCATGTCCCATCGAAACAGAGACGCCGCCCGCTGTTGGCTTACGACTCAGACTTCTCGGAACCCTCGACTCCAGGGTGCAGTGACTCCGAGTGCGATTCCGACCCCCCATCACCTGCATTCCGCCCCATTCTTTTCCATATGTCGCAGCCCCAACGCTTCTACCTGGGCGGTTCATCTGGGACTGCCCAGTTCCCAAGTGCAATTATTCCCTCAATCTCCTCGACTTGGAAAGGGACGGAAACAACGAAGGACTCCCAAAAGCGGTTGTCCGAAAGAAACAATTCTCCAATCTGCAGGACGAAGCAGGTTCAAAAATTCCTTTGTCGGACCGTTTCAGACCATTATTGCGACCACCTCGGTATCAAGGTCAAGCCACATCAGAATAAAGAGGTGGGTGGCGATGTCGCGTTCCTTTCGAACTATCCTTAAATTATCCCTAGAAATTCATGGCAGAGTTGATGAAGAGAAGGCGGGATTAATGGAGGAAATGGTTGAAATCAAAAGGCTACAATGTACATATTTTCTTGGCCCTCCGGGCACCCCTGGGACCGGCGAGGCACGGGAGAACATCCCGTTCCGCTCTCACCTGACACCTGGGACCCCACGAATCCTCTGCGAAGACTGTTCTCAAATGTACCATGTTTTGTGCGATGTAAGGAATAGTACTTTGACGAGCTATTTAGAAGCAAATGGTAACCCTCGATGTCCACAGCCCTTAATTTTAGAACAACAACGCACCCATCGTCGAGACTCGACAGCAAACAAGACTTATAGCCGTTTCACTGAATCACTCGCACCAAAGGAAACCGGCCGGGCCACGAAGAGACTGCGGGAGTGTAGGGAGGCACTGGACGTAGACGGTGACGCAAAGAAGTTGGTCAATGGGGTCCATCGGCGGGAAGGGGACCAAGGTATACGGCTCGAGGTGAACCAAAGTGAACTAAGAACTTGTGTGATGGGCGAGGATCAGAGGGCTGGGTGATGGGATCACCCATAATACGGGGAAAGTTTTCGTTAAATGTCAATGAGGCCTGGAACCAGTACCGGTCCCATACCCAAGCTCTAGGCGAGGCAATGTAAAAGTATTCAGAATTTAGAAATTGGAAGATCCCCCCACTGGACGGGAGCAAAATCCTGGGACGCGACGAGGCCTCTCTTGAATGCCTCTACGTCCGTGATGTATGTTACGCCTGGCCGAGAAACGTCCTCTCCCTCTCCTGGCACGGGATATTTAGCGACCAACTCAGAGATGGCGGCGAGCAATTCTTGGCCGCCCTGCTTGTCGCTTAGGACACCCTTCCAATACTTCTCGAAATCGGACAATTGCGGGTGTTCTTCATCGGGCGCATCATCGTATGCAGCTTCAGTCACGCCGTCAATCGCCTTCCCGCGGACGAGCATTGCGAAAGCCTCCTTGGCAGCCGAGCTGACTCGCGGTTCGCGGAGCTTCTGCGACTGCATGTGGACGGAAAGCTTCGCTCGCGTCTTGGAAGCGGGGTGCACGTCGTTGATGAACATACGCAGAACGTCCTCCTTCGTGACGCCCTCGACGAACTCCGCGTCCTTCTCGTCTAAAAGACAAAATATCAGCCCACCTCGGTCAACCCGATAAATGAAAAACATACTCCGCAGGAAGTCCAGCTGTCCATTGATAACATGGACCGAGAATCTCGACGCCTCCTCGGTCATATTCTTCTCCGCCTCAGTCCACCGCTTCTTCAAGCTCTCCTTGTGCTCCGCAAATATTTCCGGGGTCATCTCCTCTATGGTCGCCTTCATGCCTTCCAAGAAGGCCTCGACGCGGTCCTCCAAATACCCGGGCCTCTTCTCACTCTGTACGACAATCCGCAGCCCTTTCTCGCTCTGGCCGGCAAGCAACCAGCCAGAGCACGAGACGATATAGCCTAGCTGCTCCTTCGTCCGCAGCACATTAAATGCAGGCTCCTGCAGGATCTGAGTCAGGAGCGACGAGGTAACCCGCAGCCCGCTGGTCGACGATCGATCCAAAATGGACATAGTATGATAGTGCGGAATTGGCCTGGTTCGGGTTGGGTATTATAGATGTCCATGTGTGGTTGGTGGCTGAAGCGCTGCGTGAGCGATATATCGGCCGCCGATAAGTGAAGGCGTACCTCGTTCAAGAATCAAAGCGCGATCGTTCAGTTCGCTTGGGGCAAGTTTGGATGCGCCCAGGCCCTCCTCGGCCATCTCCGCAATTTTGATCGCCTCCTAGAGCAAGGATTGAAAAAGGCAACAAGTGAAAGCTTACGATTCTTACATCCTTGTACATATTGCCGGTAACCAGTATGCGCATTTGCCACCTCCGAGAGAAGCAGCTTAATGTGCTGCTGAAGCTCCTCCGCCGTGACGGCTGATGTCAAGAAAACGAATCAAATCAATATACCAAGAGAGCAGTAACGACATACAAGGCAGCTCTTGTAGCAATTTCTCTAATGTCCATTGTTGCTGGGCCATAATATAGCGGGTGTAGTAATCCGATAGCGCATAAGACTGTCCCAAAAAGAAATTCTCCAAATCCCTTTTAGCCTGAAGAAATCACGAGTCAGAAAGCGAGCATGGAAGTGCTGAAAAGACAGACCTGTTCTTTCATGACCGCCAGCCGGTCAGCCGCGACAACAATGCCCTTGATCTTCTCTAAAACGGCCTTCACAAGGACGGACATCTTGTCATTGAAACCATTCATAGCAACATACAACCCGTTTGAATGAGGGACAAAGTTGTATTCGACCATGCCAAGGGACGCATCGTACGCGAACTCGGTCAGAGAGTCGTTTACAACGTCCGAATACAGCCTTGTCAGGATTGCGGCACGAGGCGAGGCGTTGCCGAAAGGACTGCATAACGATAGGTTAGCGGAGAGCAGAAATGGGCAATAAACACCTACCTCCGTAGATCGATGATGGCATGCGCCTTGGGGACCCAGAATTTGTCATCCTTCTTATGCCAGAGGACTGACAACGGTGTTTCCCGAATGAGATGTGGGCGCTTCAATGGCTAGCGGGAAACAACTGTCAAAGAAGTGGTGTCGAACATGGCAATCGCTTACTTCGGCTACATCTCGTTTCTCAACTTCGACGTTGGTCGGTATGAATATGTTCGGTCCCGGTAAATACAGCTCTTTGATGTCGTTGGGGCCCTGGGCCTGTCAAAAAAAAGGTCACACACAATGTGCTGGCATTGGGCTGAGGTACGCACCCCGCTGGATGAACGCGTCGTCGAATTTCTCGACGTAATACTCGGTCCCGTACCACGGCTCCTTCTGCCACAGCGCGTTCGGCGCGAGCTTGGTTTGCTCCAGACCCGTCGCCATCAACGTGACGCGCGCATTCTCGACGCGGAACGTATCGAGGTACGCGCGCACCTTCGCCTCCCCACCGCCCCCCGGCTGGTCGTCGCCGTCCCAGTCCCACATCAGCGCGTGCGCAGAAAGCACGAGTTCCTGGGGGACCGGGCGCGTCATATGCTCAGCAACCACGTCGCGTACGAGTCGGGGCGACCTCTTCTCCTTGAAGCGGAACTTCGTCCCGCGCGAGCGTCACCATTTCGTGCTGGTGGAACCCCTCGAACTGCGACTCCCGCAGCAGCGCGAGGTATTTGAAGATCGTGAGCGAGACCTCCTGGTGGTTCTCTGTGGCCCTTGGTCAGCCAAACATGGCAGAGGGAAGGCGGGACGCACGAAATCCATCGATCGTAGATACACGGTTACCTTGAACGTGCTGAGACCGCGCGCAAGATTTTGCGAGCCGCAGCTAAGGTTTGTGATCCATCCCTTGGTCTTGAGGTACGAGTGGATCGAGCCTGGACCTTCGTGGCCGACGAAATGCGAAATAAACGACATGGGCTTGTGGCGCCAGAACGGCGGCTGCCACTCTACTGGGAATGAAATCTCGAGTGCGTGGAAGGTCATTATTGTTTGGACCGCGACAAGAGTCTGAAGATAGGCATGAGTAATGGAAGTGCGCAAAAGGACACAAACGCACGCCTTTGTCATCAGGACCTATCGGGGAGGTTGTGACCATGGGGAGCGGGCCACCACCGCGGTTGAGGATGGGCGAAAAAGAGCTTGGAAGCGAGGTTGGCCAGATCGTCCAAAGATTCTATATGGTGTCAAAGAACGATAAACGAGCGACAAAATAGCACTCACCATTGCCGAGGATACAGAGGCGCATTCTACTGGCGCAATATTCCTTCGACCACCACTCGATGAGCCTCCGCCGCGTTTCGCGACCGACAGCACCACCATCAGCCTCCGCCTCGCTGTCCGCCGACGAAACTGACGGGGCTGGCGACGACAGACGCGACGGATGGGAGACGCGGCGAGATGTCCATTCTGGGTGTTTTCCAGAACGCCCCTTCGCCTTGAGGCGCTTTGCCGCGTCGGACAACTCTCACGGTTACCGCTGCCAATTTTCGCCAAGGATGTCCTGGGACGCTGAGGTGCTTGCTGAGCTGAAAAATACGCCACATGTCTGCCTGGTGATTCTTCTTGTGCTCCGAGTCCACGGCATTGAGTTCCCGTGAGGTACACGACGGGGCGAAAAGCGGAGAATGGAAAAAATCCGGCGAAACGTGCCAGAGCCTGCGAGAGCGCCGGGGTAGCCACATTGAAATAGTAGTTGTGTTGGATGTCGAGGTGTAAGCGTTAGATCCACCGTTGTTCTTGGCCAAGAACTCTGAATATTCATTCTCCCGAGGAGAAACTCTTCGGTTCCCTGCAATCATGTTGATATTGATCAGAACACGCAGAGATGGACCCACCATGAACAACAAGTGCTCGCAAAAGTGGCAAGCCCAGGCATATCGTCCTGTGATCGATTAGCACAGAAAAGGCGCCGAAGAACGCGTGTTTTCGTAACGGATCGTGCAGGTGTCCACAGCGACATCCAAACTGGGCTGCAGCCTGTCTGCCTTGGAATCGTGGACGAGCACGGCTTCAAGTCCATTTTCTAGACGAATTAATCTGTACTCGCGGTCATCTTGTGCGGATTTCTGTAGAGACTTGGTGAAGACGGAGAAACGGAGGGGCAGACACGGGGGTGACGCGTTCCCAGTCTGCGATTGTGGCCATTCCAGCGCGGACGGAAAGTGGGAGAGGAGATGGATGTTCTGTTCTGAGACGTGGCAAGAGTAGAGGCTAATCTATAGGCGGCTGTCGTCTCAGTAGCATGAACCCTCGCGGTGAGCCTTTTTAGCCCTGAACCCTCGCGGTGAGGACTTATTGTTCTGTCACTGGGGGAAAGGTTTAAAGCGGGCCGCAATGTTCCGGCCGGGGCGTCATTGCAGGCTCGCCCTGCATCATTCATACGGCCGAATCTACTGTCCTAACTGAAGAAACTTCGCACGTACGCATCGGTACAACTGTTCTAACCTCATACTGGACTTTGCCAGGCAATGGGCCCAGGCAGACGACTGCGATTCAGTAATACAGTTGCTTAGGATACATACCTTGGCTGGGGACGAGTACCTGATCTACCGCGTAGGTGATATTGTGTATCAGTAGCTGAAATAGATAGTCTGTCATCGCTGACGATTTGCTTCACTCGGAGGACCCATAAGATGCAGCTGGACGTTACCGTGGGTCCTGTGGTATCTCGAATAGCGTCGACCGTCAGTGAAGGAATTGATTTGGGGTTTCCCAAGAGCCCGGAATCTGGCAACGAAACAAGCGGGCAATCGCGGTCAACTTGAATTTTGATTATGTAGACCTCCGACTTGGGGCGGCGCGGAGGAATAACGGAGGAATATCTGCGCGGTGAACTTCACACGCAAACAGACTTTGCTCGACTGGATATTAGATTTTGCGTGGTCTAATCGACGGAGTCTACTGAAATCGTGCTTGATTGATATTGTGGATTTGAAACGATATCACTTGTCCTCGGTACTACCGCACTTCTCCTTGGGGGGCGTCCCAAGAGCGTCCTTCTCAATATCGATCTCCATCGAGCTTGCTGAATGTTGAGGACCGCGACATTGTAGATCAACGCCGAATACGAACCCAGCGCGAACCCAGGGTAAAGCAGAGGGTAAACGGAAGATCCTAAAGACCGATTCTGCGTCAGTTGATCGACAAGCTGGCGGACTGATAAAAAGTGCTCTGTGCAAATATCAGCGAGGTTGGTCGAGAAGAGATCAATAATATACCAGAAGCTGCTCCTCAACCTGAGACAAGTGTGAGACGCGGACCACCACAAGAGAAAACGTACAAATATTGATATAGCAGAATACAGGGTTGAAGACTTATAACTTAAAGTAGAATTGAAGCTGGGATGAATGAACATGTAGGTGGCATAGAACTCGGTACAACATGTGTGAAACAACGAACCTGGGAGTACGGGAAGGAAATCGGAGACTGAGACTGCAGTTATCTGCGACGCGCCGCCTTGCTGTTGGCGTGGCTGCTGCGGAGGGACGAAATCCTTCGGTCGTCGGAATAGCAGGACGTGGGGTTTCAGGTGCTAGATGGCACATGTTTAGACATGTTTAGATAGGTGAAATTACGACGTACCGTGGACTTCATAGTGCTCCCAGCCGAGACTCTGCGTTATCCCGATACCTCTCCACTCCGGCTCCGATAGCAGTCGGAGAACACCGAGTTCCTCGTTGAAGAATTGTTTCGGAACAAGTCTGAGCAGTGGCTTGGGGAGAATTACATGGCGATACTCGTACGCATCGTCGGTGTATCGATCAGAGTAGTGGATCCTGATTCTCCCGTTAACGACGCGTTGTTTGGACTGAGGTTCGATTAGGATACTTTTCGATGAGCCCTTCGAGTGTCCTCTGTTCTTGCTGCTCCTTGGTAAGCTGCGGGGACTCGGAAGCTGAGCCGGAGTCCATCCTGAGTCTTATCTGGAGAAAATGCATTTATATTTCAGGGAAATAGCAATAAACAATTCACGCACCTAATTTGATACTTGTTCTATGGTGAAGAGGTTTTTTTTACCGTGAAGGCGAGAACGCAAGACGCGGTGTGACCGCGATGTGACGCGAATCAGGGCGCGATCTCGTGACCTCTTGCTTCTCTCCCCCCAAACCAACCTCCATGTACCACTACCAGAATTCCAATTCTGGCTACGAGGAAGCCTACCCTGATCACCCAAAATATCAGCCCGCCGCTCCTGAGACATATGGTCAGAGCTACGATGATCCCTACTATGCCGACGAAATAGGTGCGTATATGCGCTTTTCCCATCCGTTTTTCAGGCTTCTAAGAGCGGCGAGTAGAACATACCTCATCTTCTCCATCCCCACCAGAGAGGGGAGCACTGAAATATGAGATGGAGGAGATGAAATGAATACGAAGAGGACGATGTACCCTACTACGAAGACGATCCCATACACTGCCCTTCGACTCAGGATCACCCCCGGCAATATGACGTTCAATTCAGTGCTCCTCGATACTCCGCTCCAGGTCAGATTGTTTTGTTATCTCCCCGACTTCAAGCACTCATTTTTTTTTATAGCTCCTGGTCCTTCCTTCCGCGCGCCCGCGCCCAAGGCCAAGGCGCAGAGGCAGCATGCCCAATTTCAAGCGCAATTCGGGCAGCAGCTGGCATGGAAACACCTTTCGAGCCCCTGCTCCTCTACCTCCGCTCAATCGGGGATCGGATCCGCGGAACTCTTCCGGCATTCACCTCCGCCCCGTCTCTGAGCTTCGTGAGTCGTCTTCGCCTACTTAAAACGAATGAATACCTACCCACTCTCAGCCGATCTCTACCGCGGAATATTCAAGTTCGGCGTCTTCAATGCTGTTCAGTCCTCGTGTTTCGACACGGTACGTAACTAGCCCGTGCAGCTCACCAAAATTCATTTCTGCGGCTCAGTCACAGCAAGCGCTGAGAACATGGTCATAAGCGGTAATGCGATCCACTTGTTGAAGTTAAAACTGCTCACGCATTCCCAAAGCGCCGACGGGAAGCGGAAAAACCGTGTTGTTCGAGCTGGCGATCATACGCATGCTCAGACAGGCCAAAGAATCTGGGGAGTCCGTTTAAATGCGTGTACATGGCCCCTACCAAAGTGAGTAGTGCTCCAGCCGAGTTCGAAACGACGATTTATCTTCGCTCGCAGGCTCTTTGCTCCGAGAGACAAAGGGATTGGGTCGGGCCAAGTTTCGATCCGTTGGGAATTAAATGTATGCGCTCCGAATCCCCTTTCTCTCGTTTTCCAACTCATTATGCGAAGCAGGTTGCGAATTGACCGGTGATACAGTCCAATTCGGCAAGGGTGCATGGGGTGACGCGAAAAATGCTACTATCATGTAAGACTTGCGCCGCCTGAACCATTCGAGATGCTAATTTCATCCAGAATTACCACAGTAAGGTTTTTGCTGACTGTTCTCAACCGCTTTGACACCGGACAGGGCGAAAAATGGGATAGCCTAACTCGTAACTGGTATGGCCATGTCCCTTCCTGTCCATCGGATCTCATTTATCTTCTTCGCAGGAGCGACCACGGACCAGATCCTCTCTCAGATACAGCTCTTCCTCGTCGACGAGGTATTATTTCGCGCATATATTCACCTTCCCCTCCGTTTAGCATCGTACAGGTCCATATTTTGAATGAATCCCGCGGCAGTACCCTAGAGGTCGTGATTTCCCGCATGAAGACGCGCGGCTCGGCCGTGCGGTTCGTACTTGTTTCCGCGACGGTACCCAACATCAAGGACATTGCGGCTTGGATAGGCAATAAGCGACGCGACGGCGCAAGCTACCGTTTTCGAGTACGATCGTTGATGCAAGAGGACGAGGATTGCTAACCGGTCGACCAGTTTGGTGAAGACTTCCGCCCTTGCAAACTTACTAGACACGTTATTGGTGTCGCTCGCCAGCGGAGGCGACAATGATTTCTCCTTGGCAGGAAGCTGTAAGTCTGCTTAGCGCCACCATTTCTTCTCATCTCTCATCATATCCGCGCAGTGACTTCAAAGTATTTGCGGCGTTGCAGACGCACTCCATCGGAAAACCCATCTTAGTCTTTGTGAGCACTAGGAAAGGTGAATCGGGCTTTTGGTAGATCGTCCATATACTGACTTTCGTCTACAAGGGGTCCTTACGACGGCAGATCAGTTGCTCAAAGAGTACATCGAGGCTGAGAAAGGGAGGCAACGTCTGCCGTGGACCCATCCGAAGCGGTAATTCGTGTCCGCCTGTGCTAGCTACCTCGGCCGTTGACGCTACCTGCAAGCATCGAGCACAACATTCACTGAGAAGCACCTCGGAGGTACCCGTGTCCCTTTTCGATATTTTCCTTCTCGTTTTGACGCTGTTGTTAGAAACTCGCCCGCCTTTGGCATCGGAGGTACACCACGCTGGATTAACCATTGACGATCGACGCGCCGTTGAAGACTTGTATCTCAAAGGGCTTTTAAGAGTTGTGGTTGCGACTTCGGTGTGTGGTTATGGTACCCTCGCTTTATCTGCTGAACCGGATTATGCAGACTCTGGCTGTCGGTGTGAACTTGCGTACGTCTTCTTCTACTATCTTGGATGGACGACTGTCTAATCCTGCATGGATTAGCGGCGCACACGGTCGTGATCAAGGGCGTGCAGATATTCCAAAATAATATGTCGGTGGAATATTCGGAATTCTAGGATGTGAATTGCAGATGCTGGGTTCGTGCGGTGAGTCGGTCTTACCTGCATGGCACTTCGTCTTCTGAACTTGATGCGTCCCAGGTGTTCGACCTCAGTTCGGTAAAAAACCTTTGCTCTACCGCTAAAACCGAGACTGATGCAAGTAACAGACTAAGGAAGGTATTTGCGATTATTCTCTGCGAAACAGGGGAAGCTCGAACAAAAGTACCGGGAGCCTCGTTCAGGGCAAGGACCATCGTCGAGAGCTCTCTGCATACCAACCTCTCTGAGCATATCAACTCTGAGATCGGGCTCGGCACGATAACCAATGTCCGATCAGCGAAAGAGTGGTTGCGGAGCCTCCTTCTTGTTTCCCAGCGCATTCAGAAGAACCCCGCGCAATTACGCTCTGGGGAAAGGCGAGAATCAGTCGTGGGAGGAGAGAGTAGACGACATGGTCATGCAGAGCGTCGGGAAATTACGCGACACCAAGTTGATTGCCGAGGCGCAGACTGGGGATAAGAGCGGCGCTTTGGCTTCGACTGAGTTCGGAGACATTATGAGCAAGGTTGGTCTCTGGGTATGGACTCGTGGACCCCTTCTCACCTCGCACTTCTCCAGTTTTACATCCGACAGTCAACGGGTAAACCCAATACAAGAGTCGCGTCGTCCTGCTGATCTTGACGTAGATGGGATTAATCTTAGCGCTGCCGGAGCGCCCAACGTTGCGAGATATCGTGAGTCGCTCTACCAATTTTATACCTTCCCGTGTTGACTCTTTGCGCTCAAAGCTGGAAATGATTTCAATGTCAGAAGAGTAAGCAGAGCCGTCCCCTGAAGAACTCGTACCCTCAACATTTGTCTTCAGGCTTTCAGGAAACGAAGTTGAGAACCTCGGAGAAAACTGTAATGTTTCTGTTTGTGGAGATTGCCGATACTGAACTGTTGCAGGTTTACAACAAGCTTCGAAGACACAACGATATCCGTTTTGAGGTCAAGAAGGTGGAGAAGACCTCCGATAAAGTATTTCTCTTAATTCAAGTCGGTTCTTCTTTCGAATGTTTCCTTCCGCCTCCTGATCACGACATTTCAATCTCAGGCTGTTCTCGGCGGCATTTCGCTCAACTCACCGGACTTCAAAAGCCCAGATAGCCAGCCGAACCTCGAGGCCTTTTCCGTGTTTAAACACATTCCGAGGATTGCGAGAGGTATTTTTGTCTATTTAATCGATTTGGAAAATATTTGTTAACCTGGTATCTAGTTGTTGTTGAAGTGGGCATCGTGATGAAGCGAGGCGCACAATTGAAACATGGACTGGAGTTGTCAGTCCCTTATTGCTTCGAATTTTGTTCGGTCACTCACCGACGTTTCAGAGTTCGTTGTTTAAACTGCGAAAGCCTGGGAAAGATCGGCCGGTCGTTTGAGACAGATAGAGTCCATCGGAGGAAAAATCGTAAGCGCATGTCCCCGACGTCGACGATTTTTGTCCATGCTGACATTCTGCCTTTCTGCCCCATAGTCTCAAGGTACGACACTCTATGGCGTCGTGTATGATTGAGCCGTTTGAACTGAGCCCATTCACAGGTACTTGCGGAGAACCGAATCACTTCCCTCGCCATTTTGGCTAAGCAAGAACCGTATAAGATCGAAACGGCAAGACTTTGGTTGGCTATGTCCTTTCGTACTCTCTCGCTGACCGTTCATTGCAGCTTCTTAACCGGCGGTCTCCATTCGGGCACGAGGTTCTTGCGTCAGTGAAAGAACTCCCGCAGTATACTCTGGCGGTACAAGAACTAGGAGTGCACTCAAATGGAGGGAAAAATCCAGTCGAGCTCGAATTATCCATAACCTGTGGAGTGGCGGTCGACAGGCGAGTGCGTCGAAGGCGAAGAAACCGAAGGGTCGTACTCAGATGACCGCAATATTGACTCTCACTTCGGATGAGGAGAATGATTGATTTCCGGAGGATAACCGTGAGCCGCCTTTTTCTTCTTCCGCTCCCTTAATCTGAGCCTTCGATCCAGCACTAAAGCGCTCAAGGATACTAAAACTTTCGAAATCACGGCAGAGCTTACGAAACCAAGTCAATCGGTGGTGGTTTATATCACATCCGTAAACCACGAATATTATTAAAATCACTCCTTGTCTAACCCATCTCTAGGAATCCATCGCTGGTGTCACGGTCACCGAAACTTACAAGCCCAAACTTGCCTACAAAGAATATCCGACTAGAGACACGCGTCCGCCAACTGCACTGGTACGTGGAGATTTTATTCTTGTGACACATACTTATTCTTGACAGGATCTTGATTTGGAGGGTCTAGAAGACGATCCAGATTTTGGAACATGCCTGTCGATGAACACGGAGACGAAATTCCAGAACCGCAAAGTAGTGAGAGACCCGGTGGTGAGAGATCTCACAAAGCCACGAGGTTCGCCCAGCTTCAAACTATAAGGATCGGAATTAATACTGGATTCTTACAGTTAAAAAGGATGAAACGCGCCCGACGAAGTCCGCCAAGAACTCTACGTCGAAACGTGCCCAGTGTGTTTGATAGTTCATCCTAAGCCGAAAAAGTTGGCGAACGGTAACTATAAGTATGCGTCCCTCCAATTGTACGAGCTCCTTCTCATAATCAGCAGGTGTAACCATCCTTGCAAGGACAAGATCAAGTGTCGGCACATGTGGTATGTGGACGATCTGGCGCCCCACACCCCGATGGGTTAAAGGTATTGTAGCTGCCGAGATGGATTAGCTGAACCCCCAAAGCAGCCTAAGAAACGCGCCGAGGCGTCCTAGCAGTTCTAAAGCCGAGTCGACTGCGTTGCTTCCCCCAGCCCAATCGAAAAAGTCGAAAGAAAACGGAATACTCGACCCGACGCCGCGATGGAAAGTCTCGAAAGGCTACACGAACGTACTAATGTCAACCTCAAGCTCCCTGAAGGCGGCCGTTTGAAGCTGGAGCCCACGAGCGAACTAAAGCGCAAACAAAGACCTCGCCCCTCCTATCAATTTCAATGTCGAACTTAACCCAACTGGACGAAAGAAAACCTGCGACTTCTTACACCCTTGCTGATCTGAATGACGACGACGACGATCTTCCAGAGCCCTACAAACTCCTTCAGTCACCGAAATCTATTGCGAAGAAACGAGAACCATCGCCAGAAACGAACTATTCTGATTCTGAAATCGACTCTCTCATTCGTCATGCGCCGTTACATCTTACGGAGGAGATAACAGTCCACGCCTGCTTTGTCGCTCAGGCCGCCGAAACAAGATGCGGCCAACGGTGTTCAAAAACCATCTCCTTCGACACCCTTGCCGTCCCGAAAACGTAACCAAAGCCTTGGAGTGGTTCTTCCGCCGCCTAAGCGCTCTCGTTTCGAGGTCGGAAATAGCCTCGGATTATCTTCTCCAGCAAGTAGCCTACAGCGTATCGAAGTTCGTTGGTTGCGATATTGGTCTGGACTTGAGTTTAACGCTTACTAGACGTCGACGGGAGCTCAGTCCACAGCACTGGGCTCGCTGTTCACCAAATTTCCGACGAGTCCGACCATCGGTCAGACCTCGGCGACTTGAGAGCCCATTCTCCATACGGCGAGAGCTACCAAGAAGACGACGACTTCATCCTGGATTGCGATATTTTGCCAACTACACCCGCGTTGACGACCGCGTCCGACGACGAATCCAAGGCCTCTAACGACATATCTGTGACTCGCCCAGCGCTTATTTTCGACGTGGACCAACAATCTCCGCAGCAGAAGGCCCGAGACGAGGGGCGAACCGCACATTTGGAGATGGAAGGAGTAGATTTGGAGATGGAAGAACAAATGATGACATGAAGGAATTGGACGCATGGCTGAATAGTGGAGCGGTGGAGATCATAGGTAAATGAACTGCTCTAGTGAGTTAAAGAATTTGTTGTTTGTCACCGTGAACAGAACTAGTCCAAAAATGAGGAGATTTTTTCGAATCACATGGACGATTTTCAATTTCGTGTCATATTACATAAATTGCAGGCGGCGCCCACCATGTCTTCTCATAACCACCATGTCCAACGCCGACTTGCTGGCAAATATCCGGGCTGGATCCGGAAGGAGTCAGCCCCATCTCACTTCCTCTTTATCTTCCTTTTTTTGCCGACTATTTGTGTCTTAATCGCGCCCATCTTCGCTTTATTCAATTAGACAGTACCAGCGGCAGCGGGGACATCGACCTATCTCGGACGATGAACACATCGAGGCCGCAATCCTCACTGTGCTGGCGGAACTAGTCCTTTGTCTCGCTAGGGGGATAACCTTGGAGCGCGGATTGGAACCCTTCTTTTTAATGCTGGCCGTTTTCACTGCCGTTGGTCTGTCATCGTTTTCCGATGCCTGGAATATAAAGCGTCCACCAGGGGATTAGAGCGTGCCCCATTTCTTCTGTGCTGCTACGCCCGCGATCTCCATCCCGATCACCGCCCTTCGTCTTGAATGTGGTACTTCGTAGGATTGGTCTGGAGTCCCGAACCTGGAGAAGAACCATCGTTCTTGGGGAACCAGAAATACTAGACGTACAGTAGCAAATTATGGCTACAACAAAAAGTCGACTCAAGCAAAACAACAGCGCAAGTTAGCTGGAATGATTCAAGTAATAAAACAAGGTACTAGCGTCGATACAAAATCGTGTACGTTTCGAATGAATCGTTGTGGAGCAGCGGCGCGAGCTAAAGCATGTTTCGATACAATTCTGGGAGGGAGTCGTTTGCCGGTCGCTGTCGTGGCCGCGCTGGACGAATACCGATCGTCCTCGAAACGGTGTCTAAGTAGAATGTAATCATTCGCCGCTCGAAGCTCGCGAGTGAATCGAGATACGCTGGGTCCGCTTCGTCTTCGGGTGTCGGGCACGGTTTTGTCAACTCGAAGTTGGGCCATAACTGGAGCAGATCGCGAAAACGAGTGATCCATGCACGCCTCGCGATGAGATCCGGCGCCTCGAGGGGTACTGCGGCGAAAGACGGATCCCAAGAATTCCTGAATATAGTCTCTCGAGCGTCGATTCGTTGTGCCCGCTCCGAATCTGACCACAGGCTCATGTCCAGCAGTATATCATCCGTCTGCTCAAACTGGAGCTTGGAGTGCGCCAATTCTAGATCTGTATAGATGAACGCGCGGAGGATAGGCGAATCGAAGTCGGTAGATTGGATGAGAGAACCGTCGACGCGATGGGGGATTTTGTGGCTGATACTGGGGAGGACGGGAGGCATGCCGCATACACAGCGAACTCCGGATGCATCGAACACCTTCTGGTTGAACATGAACTTTCTTGTGCCGTTTTTGTCGTTGTACAGTTTGAGTTCCCACTGCTCCGCTGTCGAGGCAGTATGCCCACGAACAGATCGAGGGTCGCCCAGACGACCATACAGCGACGTGCGGATGGAGAACCAGAGGTAATACGTGCACGAATGTGCGTCCACGAAAGCAGATAAAGGTGGGAGTACATATTCGCGCG
This sequence comes from Mycena olivaceomarginata, assembly GCA_029378375.1. Classification (NCBI taxonomy): domain Eukaryota; kingdom Fungi; phylum Basidiomycota; class Agaricomycetes; order Agaricales; family Mycenaceae; genus Mycena; species Mycena olivaceomarginata. The sequence goes on along the minus strand of JARKIC010000486.1, from coordinate 230,864 downwards.
AAGGTTTCAAAGCGGCAGGTTCTGTCACGGCGCAATTCCAGCGGTCAATCACCGGAGAAGGCGCGAAACAAGTGGAATTGGGCATATCTTGAGAGGAAGAAGAATGGAAGTCTGTGGAGAGGCGTTAAGAATACATCACGGCGACAAGACGAACATACCCCCGACAGTGCTTGTAGGTGGGCTGAAAGTAGGAGTGGCTACGGCAGAAGGAGAAAATACGGCAGGGGAATTTATCGCGTCGAACGCCGGTGTAGAGGGCGTGGTCCAAGGGACGGGCGTTTCCAACCTAGATCGTTTTGCTGCGGGTTCGAGGACATCAGTTCCTATTTCGCACTTGAGAGGTTTCGGTTCAACTTGAAGGTCATTAGGGTGAGAACATCCCGCGAGGCAAACCACTTACCGTAGGGGATGAAGACGCTGGTATTGAGCGGCGGCGGGATCCTCGTTTCATGAAAATCGCGATGCCATCGCACCAAATTCTCCAACCGAGCAATCTCCGCCGAGTCGCGGCCTCGCCGCCAACTCTCAGCCCGACACTGGTCCTCTAACGTGGCCACCACCTGCGTTGGGACTAAGAGCGGCCCCTGAGGTAGCTTCGGCGAGCTGGGTCTAAACCCGCGCACCACCGCGCCCCACAGACCGCCAAACGCGAGATGCCCACGCGAATAGTGAATGCCGCTCCTGTGCAGCGTATGCTCCAGTTCTTGGTACTCCTGCAGTTTCTTCATAAGTTGCTCATTTTCTTGCATGAGCTGAGTGTTGATTGCTTCATTCTCCGCGTGGGTAGCAAATGCAGCGTTTCGAAACGCGTCGAACTGGCTCCGGGTTTGCGCCAGTTGTTGACAGGAAACCGCTGAAGCGTCGGCGCGTTCTTCCTCGATGATAGCAACAATTTCGTCTGCGGGCAACGTCAAAAGAACGCAGCATGGCGGAGCCGCAGCGAGCTTGAGGGTAAAAAAGTTGGGAAGAGACTGGAAAAGAAGACAAGAAGACGCTGGAACTTTACGTGTAATAAACTTTAAAGTTCAAAGTCTCGGTCCCGCGACCGAAATAAAGGCCAAAACATTTCTGGGAACAGAGGGGAACGGTAAGAGTACAAGATCACACTCGCCGCCGGTGCTTCAAATTTGACAGTTATTTTGTAAATTCCCAGCCTTTGGATGATTGATATAGCGCGCCCGTAATTGGGACTCGCTGCCAGAAGAAAAAAGAGCTGAATGATGTCCATGGCGAGCAATCGACCCGAACGACGCCGAGGCAGGAATCGGCGTGTTTGAATTGGAAGCCACCGGGAAGTCTTGGAAGTAATTGAGGTGAGAGTGAGCAAAGTAAACGAATTAATTCAAGTCAGTAGAGCCTGGCGGCGGATCGACGTATACACTGAGCGCATCCCGAAAAACGACTGTCCCACGCAACCTTGTTGCAGGCGCAATGATCTGCCATCCCTCTAAATCTCCTCGCCACCGCTTTCCTTTTTCATCCGCTCAGCGCGCAGTTCCACCTCTGTCGGCGGAGGATTCTGAGCCTCGTCCTTCGTGGGTTCCCTCGTGCCCCGCGCAAGAGCGCGTGCAGTTTTCTAGTTTTGTTTTCAGCTCTGCATAGTATTTTTCGCGGGCTTTCGCGTTCTCCGCTGGAAGTTTTAACAGGGATTTGCGGAAGTGCGTTTCGCACTCCTTGTCAAAGTCGAGGTCGGACGTGGGTTCGCCGGAGGAGGATGTGATGTCGGAGAAGAGCAGTTCTGAGGTGTTGGATGGAGCTGCAAATGGTCGGGTTTGGCCCAGGACGAGCTTATAACCTGCCTCCGCACCGGTTCGGACATCGTTTTCTCTGGTTGAAAAAATTCCAGATCATGAGCGGGATTTTGGTGAAGCCTAGTATATCGGTGAAGGGGACCAGGAGAAGGGGAGGAAGTGGGGGAATTTGCGGCAGTGGCGATGGAGTTGAGGAGACTGAAGGAGGCTCAATCAGAGGCTCGAACGGCTTGGGCTCAGGCCGTTCAAGGTCATCCTCCTCGTCGAAGCGACCGTCATTCTCGAGTTCCTGAGCGAGTATCTCGTCACGGTCCACTTTGTCCAGCGGCTCCGTCCATCCCCTCTTCAACCCGGTCATAAACTCCTTGAAGGTTGGCCGCCCGATAATGGCGATTCCGCCCTCGGTTTGAGACAGGCGTTCCTCCAACGGAGTTTGGTACGTCGGAAGCTCTTTGTAAACTTCCGGACGAGCGTCCAATCCGGCCTCCAACCGACGTTGCGATTTTATATCATCTGCCACGCGGTTCGCAATGTCCCCCAGTCTCTTTCCCCCGATCATCTCATAGTCGACGGCCGCAGCGACGAGAATTGGCTACCATAATGTGTCAGCGACAAATGAAAAGAACAAGGAGCGTCCGCCCCGACCTTGACGTACTTCCGAAAGTACTTGAGGGTTTGGTCGTGGTCCTCGTCTCCGGGCCATTTGCCGCCGTACACGATGACTTTCCGAGGCCGATACAAGGATCCAACGGGTTCATCGGCAAGGTCCTTGACTTTTTCAACATAGGACTTCCGGATGGCCTTGCATTGCTGGCGGTCGTAGATATACAATCCGGCAACAGATGAGGTGACAGAGAGAAAGATAAGCCAGTTCCTCGAAGGAAGTTTGGGGGCGTTTATCAAGCCATGAAGGAGGGATTCCGGTGTATCTGAGGATTGTCTTTACTGCCAGACGTAGGCGCGGTAGAGACTCCCTCGGCGGCATTCATAAAAGTGAATCGAAAAAAAGTTGAGAACCGAAATTTTGGGCACGTGGTCTCGGCATCACTGTCTCGGCCATTGCCGACCTCCGACTCTGTCTCCGAAATTTACAATCATAATGTTTCTTCCACTGGCATAAGCTTTAAGATTTTCTTTCCTCGACGGCAAAACCCCCCAATCTTACGAATTCTTGTCGGAGTCCATCGAGCCACGATTTGGTCCATCATCAATATTGCACCGCCCACATTCGACTGTCTTGCCGAACACTCATGTTGCCTTGGGCAGTTCGGCCCCCTCTCCAATCGCGCGCCACAATACCAAAACCAGTACACACTGGTGAATAGGGATGGAAAGCTCAGGCTTGCTGCCCGCAGTCGACGCGTCTTGGCACTCCCTCCGGAAATTTTGGGAGAAATCTTCTTCTTCTGCCTTCCGTTCGACAAAAAACCTACTAGTCACCCCCGACCCCCACGGGGCACCCCTCGTCCTCTGCAAGGTTTGCCGGCAATGGAGGAGCATTGCGGCTGGCCACCCCGAAGCTTTGGAGCTCCATATATTTTGAATCTGAGGAAGCGCTTCCCGAGTCGGCGGCCGCTTTACGTCGACTTTTGCCGCGACTGGATCTCAAGAGCAGGGAGCACTCCTCTCTCCGTTCTGGTTGCATGCCAACGCGTCTGATCCCGCGGTTGATTCCCTGCTTCAAATCATCAGCGGGGTGTCGCAGCAGTGGCCAAACATCGATATCAGAGATCTGCCACTATCATTCCCTGCCGATCGAAAATATCCTTTGACTCGAGAAGTTGAACCTCTCTCCCTCAATCGGATCATCCGGTACTATCGTTCTGCGACGCACCGAGATTGCGTGACGTATTCATCTCTGAATATACAACCAGGATCCAGCTTCCTTGGCATCAGCTCACCAAGTTTGGCACTCTCAGTATGCGCATAGAGGCCTGCCTCGATCTCCTTCGCCATGCCTCGAATTTAGCGGAGGCCCATCTTCGAATTCGCCATATGGCGCTTCGGCGCTGCCCGATACCATTTTCTCACTTCCCCAACTGCATTATTTGAATCTGAGTGTGCCATGGGTTGACGATGAATATACGGAAATGGTGGAGATGCCGATGATGCCCATGACCCTCCTTCAAATGCTTGAAAACCCCTGCCTTGAAGGCTCTGGCCCTTGGCTTCGAGTATCCGTGGAACGACGACCTGGTTGATATATCGCCATTCCTAGCATTCGTGTCGCAGTCCTCTTTCCATCTTCATGCTTTGACATTATCTGTCATACCGACAACCACAGACGCCTTGATGGATTGCTTAAAAGCTACACCGTCGGTTATTCGTCTAAAGCTCCACATCTCCCCCAGTATCGTCGACATGGACCCAGTGTTCGCCGAGTTCACCGGCCACGACAAATTCCTTCCTCACTTAGAATCCTTGCAGATTTCTCTTTGGCCTCGGAGCCCGACACAGACCGTAGACGCATCGCTTGTCGTCAATATGCTTATATGGAGATGTGTGACATCCAAAGTGGCTCGACTACGTTCCTTTTGGTTGGCGGTGTTGGGCAAAGCGCGAGCTCGAGGAGTCAATCAAATCCTACATTGAAGCGCATCCCGTGTTTCCCGAATTGGAAGCATTGGGAACGGAGTTGCGCTTTGGAGAACGAATTATCTGCTTTCATTTATGGATGTTTTCCATAGTGTTTTTCTCTTGTACCCCGCCTTCGATTACGCTGTCCTATCTTCTCACCCTCAATCTAATAAAAATGCAAAGCTCAAATCGAAAGAACTTCACACAATCTTGAAAACAATTTGTGAACAAAGGCGTAAGATTGTTGTTTCATTCAATTTGGGTACTAGCCGTCGACAAATTTGGAACTACGTCCTCGCACTCCGTGTTGCACACCCCTAGATAACCACCCCCGAAACCTCGAAAGTCATTATGACGTTCTGACCGAAGTTTGACCAGAAACTTGGTGCCGCTGATGAAGGTATCGTTGAAGGCGGTGTATTGGGTACCACTCGTCCCGATCTGCGTCGCCCACCGCTGCACGAGCGCACCATTTACAACCCGGCGTGTGAACCTGCTGAGATCGAAGTTGATGATCTGCGCGGCGGCCGTGTTGACGGCGACGATGACGAGCTTCTTGGCGGTCGCGTCGTACGCCGACACGGTGTAGGAGCTTCCGCCGTCGATGATCCTCATCCCGGGGCGGATGTGACGCGTAAACTGCGCCAGCACGAAGTACTTCTGGCTCGGCGCGCCTATCGTCTTGGGCGTCATTGTCCTGCCGTGATGAGCCCCCAACCTGCGACGTCCAAGACCTGCCAGTACACCCACGCGGGTTGGGTGCAGCCAGACAAAGTCTAGCATCAGGTTGCTGACAAGGCTGGCGCCGGTGGCGTCGCCTTCGCCATATTCACTGTTCCCAGAGGTTTCTTTCCCTTCCCCGATACGTTGGAATACAGGGTATCACGCCGCCCCGCCGCCGTACTGGTATCGTGCACGTTTCACCGCGCGCAATGTCGGCGAGAGCAGTCGACGTCAGGGATCCGAAGGTCGAGACCGCGAGGTCGTACGTTTCCTCCTCGTCCGAGGCCGAGACGATGGTGCTCGTCAGTCCTCGCGAGTTGAGCTCACTGCGCAAGAAGGGAATCACATTGCTCATGGTGGACACGTCAAAGTGGCTGCGGGCCGTAGCGGGAGTAGCCGTCAGCAAAGAAGCAAAGAAAGAAAAGACAGTGGACGCACCAGCCCTCCTGGGTGCCGTCGGGCCGACCCAGTTATGTGGCTGAGGGCTCGTTGAACGCTTCAACCCGAGGTGAACTTAACGCCCCAGTGCGTGGCTGCGTATTGCGCGACGTTGGCTAGGTACACGGCGTGCTGGTCCCAGTTCCACGACTCGAGGTTATCGCTCGATCCGTCGGTAGAGCCCGAAGGATTCAAGTTGTAGCACATCCACCTGTAACTCGTCAATGGTGCATATTAGGGGGACAGCAGAACACCCACCAGACGGGTGAGTTTGAGAATAATTCGACGAGGTTGGCGCCGCGGGCAATCGCTAGACTAGGATGGGATGAGTAACAGAACTTGTCGCTCCTGAGGTCATACCTCATCATATTGCGCTGGTTCGCGTCTACGGTCCACGACCAGCTGGTCGAGTTTGGGGTCGGTGCTCGTCCAAGTCGAGCCAGAAGGTGTCAATCTGCCGCGATGCTTTGATGTTCGGGACACCACCATCGTAGCGCCGTCGGGATCCTTGTTCGTGCTAGAAGCGCCCCGCATTGTAGCGTATGACGTTGAGACCGAGCCCTGGAAGGGCATGTCCGTTTACAGTGACAGTGTTACGGGTAAAGAAAACATCCGCCAAAAGCCGTCTGTGTCCCAAAAGCCTTGAGAGACGACGAGTGAGGAACATGCACAGGCAATCGAGGGGGCGCATCTGGAAGCTTACCTTGCCCACCACGCAGGGAGGTGCCCATCCTTCCCAAGTCCCAAAGTTAGCGGTAGGATTGATTGTTGTCGTCTCGTCAGCTAGCGCTGCTGGCCCAGCGGTGAGCAGAGGTCACTGCCAACGTGAGCAGCCCACGGGAATGAACCATAGTGAGCCTTAGCGAGTCGTTTTGCGCCTTGTGGTTTTAATGTCGCCTGCTCAATAGGGTCCATAGGGAAAAAAGGGCGCGTGCTCATCCATCTGAGAGGAGGCTACTAGTAACGAGGGAAGCTCGGCTCGTCTTCGGACAAGAACCGGCGCGGTGAGACCCCGAGACCAGCTTTATACGCCCCGCGAGGTGTTCAAAGAATAGATCCCGATGACCATCTGCTCAGAAATTTGAAGCGATTTCTTGCGAGCCTGATCGTTTGAAAGATGCCAAAAAACACGAGACGGGAGATGCCGACAAAGAATGCTTGAAGTGATAGCGGATCAGTGGCGGTGCGCTTGATTGATGCGTCCGTGCTTCTTGCCTTCTTCCTTCAAGTTCGAATTTCTTTTGTCGGTTCAACTCGTGAGCCAATTGAACCCAATTACTCCTGCGGGTTCCGGCAGGTTCCATCATTTTCCTATCGCTGGTATCAGTCAGCTTGCTCGGGCTCGGCCTCAGGATTGTGCTGGATTGCTAATCTCCAGCATCTTTCGACTTGAAGACCACTTGCTGCATAATAGCAATCGGGCGATAATCCCACATAATATTTGGCACCCCCGTCAACACCCGTCGTTTTCTTGCCCCGTCTGGCTTGTCTGTTTTGTTGTACATTCTGATCTTTTTCACTATCAATTTGACCGGCAGTCAGCAAGCTTCACGAAGATGTTTATAACATGAATGTATTGAACATCTACCCAGGTTCTCGGATATGGCGACGAAACACAGTAACGGATACCGCAATGGAGATACGGAGATGGATTCTCCATATTGTGAGTTAAGATGAATGGGTGCTAGAGCTCTCAACGGATCAAGATGCCGCGTACTTGCAACAGAAATCGGAATTGCTCCCGCTTCCCTGGCGAAACACCTGAAAACGCGACTCTCTACCTCTGGTTAGTGGCCTTGCACTCAGTAATAAGAACCCACTGTCGATCCCCTTCAACGGTCCTTGAACGGTCTGCGACATCATCGATTGTCATTCATCTCATGGTTCAGCTCAACCTGACGAAGTACTTTCCGCGATCCCACACAGCGGCCCCGGGTCAGGTATTTCTGGCGATCGACGGGCTGCGACGGGTTCACTGAATTTGATGTCACGGTCATGTTCGAGAAAAAAGTCCAAGATCAAATGCTGGTGAGCGATCCCGAAGCACTAGCCTCCCAAATCTAAACGTCCAATTAACGTCCGGTTCCTGCATTCATCCTGCAACCCTTCACTCTCAGGTTCATTGCGTGGGCTTAAAATAGCTACAGCCGTTTGTGAACAGTATACGGGTTTCGCCAATTGTTGATGCTTGATTTTGGTTTATCCCCTGTTTGCTGTTGCGTCCTCAGCTCTACGGCCTCCACACCTCCGAGCCACTGCCGAACGTTGTTTGTGAAACCCTGCTGGACTTCCCAGGGCCACAAATATGCACATTATGACAAGATTGAAGGAGAGGAGTCGGCCATCCATGCTGAATGACCCGAGTAGCAGCGGGATGCGAGCAGGGACAGCGTACGGCAGTGTGGAGCCGCTCTAGCCGATGACACAGAGGTAAGTACAAATTGAGGATCAACGATTTACGAAACCCGTACATTATCCACAAAACGGCTATGTCCAAGTGTCTCGTAAGTTGGTACCGCATTTTTCTTTTGAACCGGACTGAATGATACATAGATCGCAATGATGATATCAACACATTCCGGCCTTTCTCTATCTTCGTCGTCCTCCCTGTTCACTGGCTGAATTATGGACCTTTCGATCGCCTTGAACTCGCCGGGGCAATGATTCTCATTGTATGCACATTTCGTCGCATTTATTCCGCCTTTTGACCTTGCGATACTCCTAGTGACTCAATTCGAGTTCCGTTCCGCGAATGGCACTCCGAGGAAATCTGGAGGATCTAATTACTTCCTTCATGTTTCTTGCAGATATTTGGAGGCCATCTTGGAATCCCCATTATCCTCTTGACCACCGCACTCTCGAAAACCATTCAACGACGGCCGATTCTCACCAGCTTCTTAATCACCTGGGTGATATACACTATGTGCTATACGCTGCTGTAAGTTGTATAGACTTCACCCAACTCCGATGCTGAATTTTTCAGACTGTATACTGGGACTCAGACTGGCTCGGAACCTCCCATACAGCTCTGCATCCTTCAGGCTAATAGCGCAGTATAACGAAGCTTACCCAAACACGCGCGAGCGTGTAGACGACTGTCCGGCCTTACGGGATCACACAGAGATGGTGGGGGAAAGATACGATGATTATTGGCATAGCGGTGAACAAGTTACTTATATACTAAACATGTGAGTCATAATGAGTCGCGAATACAGTCATAATAAATACGCTACCGTGGTCCGTAGTAGACTGGCGGCTTGCCGAGTCATACTCGAGTCATTTACTCCAACACTCCCCCTCAAGCCGGCAGTAATCCCATGTCCGAACGGAATTGTTCGTGCTTCATGCGGGGTAAAGCCTTGGTAAAAATGTCTGCAATCATCTCATTTGTTGAGCAATATTGGACATCCATAATACCTAGTTCAATGCATTCTCGAATAAAATGATTCTCAATCCGAAAGTGTTTTGATCGTGCGTGATGTTGAGGATCACAAAGCAATAGCAATTGCCGCCTGGTTATCCGAGTAGATGAGTGTTGACTCTTGATGAGGAATTCAAATGGGAGGGCAGCAAATAGATATCGAAGCCAAATTGCGTGTCGCACGGCGGCAGTGAGTGCTGAATATTCTGCTTCCGTGGTGCTAAGTGCGACAGTTGGTTGTTTCTTGGAGTGCCAAGCAATAGGGCCACCAGCAAGAAGGTAGACATAACCAGATGTAGATTTGCTGTCATCCGGGTTGGACGCAAAGTCGGCGTCGCTGTACGCGCCATAGTGGTTGAAGACAGAAGTTGCGTCGGACCGAAATTCCGAGCCTCCGAACGTGATCCGCTGATTGTGGGTACCCTTCAGGTACCGAAACACTCTTTTCAGCGCACTCCAGTGTGTTACACTCGGGTTCGCTGCATACGCTCCAACTCTACCAACGGCATACGCAATATCTGGACGACTGATTGTTGCTGGCCAAATCAGCTTACCCATGTATTCGGAAAAGCTATAGCCTCGCTCGTCGATAGTCTTTCCCTGGCTTGAATTCTTCTCCAGAACGACATTCGGGTCCATTGGTGTCGTAACCGCGGACAACTGGTCGTAGCCGAAATGCTTCAAGACACTGTCTATGTAGTGCTCTTGTGAAATCTGGATACTTCGCTGTGTGCGGTTTGCGGTATATCTCAATACCGATGATCTTCTTGGGTTCGCCGAGATCCGTAATTTCGACTTCTTGGTCCAAGACGGCTTGTGTAGCCGATAGCATGGTGGCACTGTTGCCAAATTAACAGTAAGTCATCCACCCATACTGTGATAATGACAAATTTGTCGTTGATTTGGCGTAGATATACACACCGTGGTCGACTTCAAGGCGGTCGAAGCGTTCTTCGTGAGTAAACCATGCAGTTTACGATTCCATTCTCTCCCTGACTGCTTCAGTCCGTACAAGGTTCTCATGAGGCGACATTTCCGTCCAGAACCATCGTCGTAACCTGGAGGTTGTTCCATGAACACTTCTTCCTGCAATTCTCCATTCAAGTACGCTCCTTTCACATCTAGCTGCCTCATCTCAAGATCTTTGACAGCAGCTATCGCTAGGAGGGCTCGGAGGGATTCAAGACGGACGACTGGGGCAAATGTGTCGAAATAATCGACACCTGGAATCTGTGAGTAGCCTTTTGCTACTAGTCTCGCTTTATAGCGAACTATGTTGCCTTGCTGATCTGTTTTCAAGTCGAATACCCAACGACAGCCAACAGGTTTGGCGTTCCGCAGGACACTCCACGAGCTCCCATGTACCCATTGCCTTCAGATTCTCCAGTTCAGCATTAATTGCCTCTTCCCACTGCGGCCATTGCGACGATGCTTTCGCCTCCGCGATGCTCTTGGGGATGTTGGGTTGTCCAGGGTCGATCTCAACCGGCTGCGGCCATGAGCGCAAAGTTCGCGATTGGGTTTCCCTCGTGATCCTCGTCCTCTGCGAGGGGATTGGCCTCGTTGTCTCGATTTGGACGGTGGGCCTGCTCTCTGCGAGCGGCGGGGTTACCTAGCTTCAGATAATTGTGGTCAGGTACGTTGCGCGTTAATTTCCTGCGAAGTGGAATCGGATTTAGATGATTAACCTTTGTCTCAGGTTCTGTCTCTATGCGAGGCGTCGATGGCGCGGATAGTGGCGCTTTGGGCTTCGGCGTCTTCTCGCTCGATGGCGGTGGTGCCAGCGGTGGTGTAGATGGTGCTGCAGGTGGATTCGATGTCCCTGGTACGTTCTGCGTCGGTTTCTGCGGGGTTGGCGGCGTTTTCGCTGATGTGCCATTCGTAGACCCATTATTCTCCCCCCTCGGATGGTACATCCGTCGAAATTTCGTTGAATTTGGTGGAGGGGGTCGGTGAATTTGAAGTTGCGCGAGATTTTGACGCGGTGAGTGTTGGTGTCGTAGTACCGGACTGCTTTTGCACCATCCAGATGTCCACAAAATATATGTTTTATTGCCCGCTTGTCTAGCTCGATAAGCTTTTGACATCCTCGCGAAAAATCCAGACCGGCGCTCCGAATTCCTGAAAGTGGAGAAACATTGGGTTTCTCCTTCGTGAAAGCCTCGTGCGGTGTTATTCCGTCAGGTAAAGCTTTAGTTGGCGATCGGTTTCGGATGTATGCGGCGTGAGTTACCGCCCATTCCCACAGACTTTTTGGCAGATCCTTCTCGGCCAGCATCGCTCGGGCTAGTTCCACAAGCGTGCGATTGAGCCTTTCAGCCACGCCGTTTTGCGATGGTGAGTAAGGTGCTGTCTGACGAAGCTCGATCCCTTTGGCCGCAAGTGCTAATTTGAGTTTGTTATTCAGGTATTCTCCACCTTCATCAACACGAATCCACTTCAGTTTGTAGCCATACTGACGTTCTAACCACCCGACATGGTCCAGGACCTTGGTCTCGGCCTCGTTCTTGTTTTTCATAAACAGAACTGTTATTCGTCGGCTTTTATCATCGGTAAAGGAGATGTAATAATAATTCCCCTCGGTTGACCGTGTGCGTGCAGGACCCCACAGGTCGCTGTGTGTGCCTTCTCCTGGGTTCTCGGACCGGTGAAGGGCTTCGTGCGGGAATGGCTTCCGATGCATCTTGGCTTCGATGCAAGCCTCGCAAAGATCCGCATCAGATTTCGTGCTGGGATCAATGGTGAATCCTTCTACGGACTCGTTTCGAACTAATAACTCCAATGTTGAGTCAGATACATGGCCGTAACGGCGGTGCCACGCCATCCAGCTGTTGGGATTGTTACCCTCCGAATTTCCGACATTCGCGTGATTACCGGGAAGGACTGTTTTTGCGTCAAGCCAATAAAGTCGGTTTACCTTCTTCCCTTCAAGAAACAGTTTCCTGACTTCGAATAAATGTTTGCTTTCCCGTTTTTGAAAGCGGCTGATCCTCCGGCCTCGTCGATGCGAGTAATTGAGAGCAAATTGTTGGTGGCTGTAGGTGCGTACAAGGTATTGTGTAATGAAACTGTCTGCCGTTCGCCATTGATAATTGACTCAAGCATTACAGTCCCACGTCCGTGGGCTTTTACCGAATTGTCGCCAAGTCCGTTGATAGTTTCGCCCTCCAGTGGAGTATAATCCGAGAACACTTCCCGTTTATTGGCGATATGGACCGTACAGCCGGAATCGGCTAGCCACGCGTCTCTCGACAGACGCGAATCAAAGTGGGGTTTGTCGGAATGGACAGCCATGAATGATGCATGGTGGTTTGAGTCCTCGGAATTCTGGTGCATACCTTGGTTAGCTTTATTTCCTTGTCTCTTACCTTTCCATTTCCCTTTGCCTTTGCCACTGTAGTTCTCGGGGCGCTGGCCTTCTTTGCCGCCTCCCTTACTCCAGCAATCCTTCACCATATGGCCTGTGGCTCCGCAATTGAAGCATCCGTCTTTCGCGTGCGTGCCGGATTTGCTGTGCTGATTGTTCTTCCCGAACATTGCTGATGATCCACTAGATTCTCCGGCTTTCTCCTTCTTACGTCGATACTCCTCAAGAATGAGGGCAACCAGTTCGTGTGAAGTGATCGTGACGGGGCTCACCGGCCCAGTAGAGGATGAAGGTACGTTGGTATTTGTGGTTGCTGTCAGCTTACCGCTGTTTGCTGCCAAGTACGAGCTTGTGAACGAATCCCATGATTCTGGGAGTGAAGTGACCAACGCGATGAGGAACTCCTGGTCCGATACCAGGCTATCCATGATATTGAGTTGCTCTTGAATTGAACGCAGCTCCGTGATGTGGGCCGCGATGTCGCTGCCTTCGTCGGCAATCGTACGGTAAAGTCTCCGCCGATATGACATTATCCCCAAATGACCACTTGCCTCTTTCACAGTACACACAACTGCGTCCACATCTGTGCCGCCGTTGCTGCTCCCGCAATATGAACCATTTGGGAATTACCCAAGGCAAGCTCAATTTTGCTTCTAGCCTTTCCATCTCTCTTCTTCCATGCTAAAATCAATTTCCTCTCGTCTGCAGTTGGCGCCGTCGGATTCGTGATCGTCGGATGCGCCTCGGTGCCATCAACTAAACCCTCAAGGTCGTTGTCTCGGAGTATCGCTAATGCGCGACGCTTCCACGGCATCCAGTTCTCCTCATTGAGGAGCTCAATACGAGTTGAAGAGTGTTCGGACATGGGAATGATTGGATTGGTAAAGTATCTCTGTATTATAACAAGAGTCTATTGAATTGTCGGGGCAGGTAAATGAAGTCAAAGTTTCGGTGAGTGTTCTGTGTGATTAGTAGGCAGGGCCGGGGCCCATAACCTAATAGCGCAGTATAACGAAGCTTACCCAAACACGCGCGAGCGTGTAGACGACTGTCCGGCCTTACGGGATCACACAGAGATGGTGGGGGAAAGATACGATGATTATTGGCATAGCGGTGAACAAGTTACTTATATACTAAACATGTGAGTCATAATGAGTCGCGAATACAGTCATAATAAATACGCTACCGTGGTCCGTAGTAGACTGGCGGCTTGCCGAGTCATACTCGAGTCATTTACTCCAACACAGGCCGCCTTGATATATGGCGCCCCAGTGATGTGCGCATATCAATCTATTTATCTTCCCGCGACTAATACCTCGCAGGACTTCAGCGGCCGGTTTAGCATTTGTCCTCCATGTTTGTGCAGGCCTGAATCCGGCAACAGAGTTTAATAATGCGTCGTAGCTCTGGTTGTCCCTCAGGACGGGGACACCAGAAAGATGGCACATGCTACTGGTAATGTTCGGTCGCAGTCACAAGTCCAGCAAAACGATTAACCGTGTCCCAGCTGCTGACCACTCCGTATCTGCTCTTTGTCGCTTTCTCAATCACTATGGGGGTGGTGCGTAGATAGCCCCTGGGTTTATCGGTGGCTTACAGGGACCAGACTGGGTCGCTAAATCCAGAGACTATATCTCGGTCGCAGGGTCTATATTGCAGCACCAGTCTTCCTATGGCGTAGGCCCTTAATTCCCCCATGTTGGTTTGATCTTGATGTCTTTTCTTAGCAATGCGTCACCAGCCCTCACTGCTCTCATCATGTCGACAGTTATTGTCTTCCAAAGCTTGTTCTTTCTTCCTTTTCCCTCATCTATATCTGACGGAATTATTTCTCAGCTCTCGTCTGTATTAGGCTCTATCGTCACCGCAGGGCCTTCCAAAACATGGCCCGTCCCAATGTTGGTGGCACTCCCTTGGATCTTTTTGTTCGGGTCGGGATATTCGGTGCATACTCATTCCTCGCTATCATGTAAGTTCGCATTCTCAAGGTACACCAATACGATGAGCTGTCGATGTAGCGCGTGTATTTCTTTTTGGGCCGCTTCCGGAAACGATCTTCCCTACTTCATCATAGCATCTCGTACGTGAATATTCTCACATTTCACGGCTTTGATTTAAACGTCCGCTTTTTACGCTAGTTCCTACTGCAGCGTTCTTCATTTTTGGCATGCATGCGGTAAGCTCAATTCTCGATCTCCTCGTGGTAGTGTATTCTGAACTTAATATCGCTTTCCAGGATCTTTTGCGTGCGTGGGGGATCGCTAGTGCAGCGAGCTTCATCTTTCGTGCATTCCTGTGTCGGTCTCGGTCGGAGACGTCGAAATCAAGGACCCTGCCTGATCCGTATTCGTTCAATAATTCCAGACGGCGAGGCGTTGTAGATGATCCGCACGGGGACTTTCTCCAGATGGACGCGATTTCGGACAATGGTTCAAGGGAAACTGTCCAGATTGTTAAAATTCATTGAAATTCGGTCTGGAATTGATGTATAATACATAGGGGGTTAATCTTGCTTCTAGAAGAACGACGACAAAAAAGTTGTGCAATCGCAAAAAATCAACCGTGGGAACCGCTCGGTTAATCCCGGCTCTCAGTCTTGCTCCGCACGTTCTTCACTCATTACCTATACCCAGCGTATATAATCCAATACCGGTCAACGTGGCGATGTTTGGGGCTGAATGAGTCTTCCGTGGTATTTATCATCGATCAGTTCACAAAGTGGTTCGAGCCCTCCGCTTCTGCTTCTCGTTGAAAGACGTTGAACCATGAGTGCAAACTCATTATATTTCAAATGTGCAGGAAGGAGACGAATGTAATTTCGATACAAAATCTATGGAAAGGTTTAGTTCTTTTTCTTCGAAATGAGTGCGAACTCGGGACGTTTGGTGGTTGTACAGTCAAAAAACACGAAAATCATTGTCACATGGAAAGGGATAAAGAGGAAGTGTCCGAGTTGCTACTTTATGCTTACGGCCAGCCACCACGCGCTTAAATCTGGTAGGATGTCTCCGAGCCCGGAACTGAGGAGGGAGAATCATCAGAGTTTGCTATACAGGCACAAAAGAGAGACTAACGGCACGCGCCAGTGGTGGGGTTCTGAGCACAAGTGAGAGCATGCACACGGTTCGTTTTGTCTGCAGTACAACCGCTGCCGGAGTTTTTGTATGCGTTGCGTTTCGCCGATGTCGTGCAGTTACTCGGGACGATGCCAATGTTGCCGTTGGCAAGCGCTTCCCAACCGCCGCACGTCCCGCACCTGAAGGGTTTGCCAGAGCTAGAGGACCCACGGGTTCAAAGTGCACCAGCTTTTATAGGCCCCCTGGGTATTCAAAGAATAGTCCTTTCATGCTGCCCAGAGACTTGAAGCGATTTGGTACTCGAGGCGCCTTGATCGTTGAAAGATGGAGATGCAATCAGCCAAGAACACGAGCTTGGGTCCTTGGGAAAGACCGAAGCCAGAATGCGTTGCCGACGAAGATATCCAGTGCCATTCAATATCAAGTCCGATGAGCCGCGTTCGCGAGCGTTTGGATGATGGCGGATCGATGGCGGGGCGCTAGCTTCAAGGTCACGTTTTTCACGCTTGGGCACGTCGTTTTTCTTCCCCGTCGGGCTTGCTCTGTGTTCTTCTCCCGGTCTTTTTCACATACTTACAAGACAAAGTCTCTCGTGAGGTCTAGCGGTGTGTTGTATTGGACATCTGCCCAGGTTCTTGGCCTATACTGTAATTCCCGCTACCTTTAGGTAAGGGTTTTAGGGCGCCCTATTTTAACTGCCTGGTGAGCATCACATTTTCGTCAGCAGTATTTGCGTAAACACCAGACCTCGGCTTTTCGGACTCGGCCATTTATCTCCGAGTGACATGGCGTCTCTTTCTCTTCTTCCCCCATGTCTTCCTCCACCACCTTCTTCGATATCCCCCTCTCGTCCACCTTCTGCGCTGACCTTGAGAAATCACTGTGGTTCTTGGATTGGGTCTTGGCCTCTGGTATCAAGTCTTCCGGATCTGTCGCCTATGGTGTCTTGTGTCTGCTGTGCGAGGGCTCTACCTGATGAACGTGAATCTCTCTATCAAGGACTCGCTGCCCTTCGATCTTCTTCTGGGTTGTGATTGGTATCTATACTGTCCTGACTCTCTTCCTGGTGCCCGCTTTCTGCTCACTTCCGGCATCCTGGACTTCGCGCCGAACTGTATGTCTCTCTTCTTCCTTTTTAGTTGTTTTTCTAACTCTGTTAACTCAGCGAGCGTCCCCCCATCCAAGGGTGTCTGATGGATATTGATACTGATCTTGATACTGGTTTCCCCCCAACGTATGTGTTTTGTGTTCCCCTTTTGCCTCTTCTAACACTTTTCTTTGCAGGTTCCTCCCATCTTTGTGCCTGCTCAGACCCATTGGCCTGTAGTTGCACCTCATACTCTCATGCCTTGCATTCTCAGATGCCTAAACATTTTAACATCTTTCAATATCCTCTGCGATATCTTTACTGCCCGTTACCGCACCCATGTCGTGTCTATGTGCTATTTTTTAATTTAGGCACAATTCAACATGTTCTTACCCACATTCGTACCGCCATAATGAAACATTCTGTCAGGGCCTCTGCTCACGGTTTTCTCACTCACTCACGCGAGCAATAAGCTCAGCATGCGAAGGAGCAGCTGAAACAAATTTGCGATTCATGGCAACATCCCCAGCATTGAAAGATAAGGTTGTCGTGTTATTTCGTGAAAGAACCTGTGCCTCATGCGCCAAAGCTGTTCTTTCTCTATCACAATGCTCATTGTCACTGGATATGTCCAATACCGAAATTATCAAACGGCTGGACCATCGAATCGACGAGGAATTGGTTCTTGACCGCTACAAGTGGCTTCATCCGCATATTGTATTCCGCCTCCAATGCCACTGGATCATTATGGTGTGCTCAATGATCTTCTGCCGGAACCCGGCGGTATTTCCTGTCTGTCTGATGGCAGTTCACCAGTTGCTGTCTCTGTGGTCTGCTGCCATTCGTCTCTCAAAAGTAACAAATCTTCACCTTAATCACTCGCAAATAAATTATTTTGGCGCTGTTCCGGATGAACTGAAAGATCTCACGGTTATTGAAGACACAATGATTGCTCGCTGTGATTCAAGTGTTGGATTATTCAACTTAGAGAAGAAAATCAGGATCTTGTCCTGCCAACGATTCAACGTGGTATCAAGGGCCATATCATCAAGACCTTTCTTCTGCCGCACCATCGACACCTTCCAGGCGAGCCTGCGACCCCGCTGTTGAGAGCGCCTTCGATGTTCTTTCTCGTCCCAAAAGCTCATACTGCTTAGGAATTTATAGCTCCTTCCTCTTTGCTCCCTCCAAATAATTTGTCCCTCATTCATTGACTTTTAATGGGGTAGTATATACAAGTTCGTAAGTCAGTGTGTGTGTCCATCTTCGTCAGTTTGATATCCATTTTTGTCAGTTTGACGGGCATCTTCGTGGAGAGGAAGAAGAGTATGGGGAAGAGAAAGTGATGGTAGACTGATGGTGGACTGATGGTAGACACACGGCTGCAGGTTTCGACCTCCAGGCGTGAGCGTCCAGGCAATGCTGTTTACGTACAGACCTGTGGGCACATCACTCCAGCTAAGGATCTGTAGCCGAGAACGTTCACCTATACATGTGCAACCATATCCCTCTGGACAATTGGCTCCACCCCTGTACCTTGACGCCGATCCCTCGACCTGAATACCTGTGGCCTTCTGTGCGAAGGTCTATCTGTCCAGTCCCATTGATCAAGGCTCCGCCCTCGGGCTTTCTCGTGCACATAAATCTGTCAACATCCCAACAGATGGATTACTATATTTGGCAATCCCTCCAAATTTCGTCTTCCTCGATCTTCAACGCTTTAGCGTTCAAGCTTGTACTTCCACGCCCATCCCTCCAGCCTTAGTTCACCACATTATCATGTCAGTTACTCAGCAAATGTATAGTTCATCCTCTCTTTTTTGCACGCCTTCCTCCTATGCTCAATTGCATCAAGTGCGGTTCTCCGCTTACTGAGCCGCGAGGTTCCAAAAGCTATCACACCCCAGCCCACAAAGACCGCTGGTATCAAAAGGTCCGTTTACTCTGTCCTTTTTTCCGGACAGAATAGTTGAAAATTTACAGTGTACTTTGAACAGTTTCCAAAACCGCACCAACCCAAACTACTGTGCTGGCTTCTATTGGAGAGCTGACATTCCTCCTGGTCCACTGCAGCTATCTGGATCATCTTTGCCATCTCCCAGTACTATGGCACGTCCAATGGATAACATTCCAATTAATAATGTTTTCTCTTCACGCCGGGAAGAATTACCCATCCCCTCTTTTTCTTTATCCACCTCTGCCCCCTCAACCCCTGTATCGAGCGAACACAGCGGTGCTAGCCGAGCCCCAAAGCAGCCCTGTGTCAGTGATGTTTGCGCCCAAGCATGGGGCCGTGGTGGTCATTGCCATGCCCTGTGCAAATCCGGTTTTTGCAAAGCCTGTTGCCAGCGTTCAGGCTTGCATTACTCTGCTCCCAAACACAATGAGCCCATCTCTCCTGCGCTCAACTCGGTTACCGCTGTCTTATGAGCACCGGCCACACCTCCTATTCCAGGTCTGGCTTTGGCCATGACCATGACCCATGTGCCCTTCACCTATAACCGGGCACTAGGCCGTCAGGTTGACTCCTCTTACGTGCTCAAAAACCAGCACGGAGAACATGAACTTGCGTCTAGGGACCACTTTCAACGGGAGCTCTACCGAAAGTCTCATGTCAATGCCGTGAATATTCTACTCTGGTTGCATGTAAGATCTTCTTTGTATAATTTTCAGAGTTTAGCTGAAAATATTCTACCAGGGACGGCCAGTATGGCCTTCCCCTGACCATCAACATTGCCACATTTCCCTGGTTCCATCCCAAGGATTGTGACGCGATCGTTTCCTTGACTGCCCCAGACCCTTGCGCTTTCTTCGGGTACTGGAACAAGGAGCAGGGTGACTGGGTAACCAGTGATGCTCCTATTGAGCTTCACGACAGCAAGTCCACCATCTTTCTACGTCTCGCACATATCACCAATTGCATTGGGAGTCCATCAAAACAAACAGATCCCAACTCCACTCCGACGCTGGAGGTACACTTGTGGCTTCAGGTATGTCCACCTACGTTCTTTGGTACCAATAAGGCTGGTAAGGCTGAATCTGCACCAGAATAACCAAGAGGCAGTGGTTCTTGCGCCTACCGTGATCGGTCGCCTCTTTCATCCCAAGGATTCCAATCTTATTTTGTCTTTGATCACCCCCAAATCTTGCGCTGCCTATGCTTATTGGGCAAAGGACAAGTGGATCCATACTGATGGACCTATAGAGATTCAGGATCGGATTACTCCCCTTTACTTGAGGCTGCTCGACGTAACTGAATGTATGGGAGGCCCTCGCCCCAAGAGACACCTTTCTCTGGCTACCACACCCAGTCCAATCCGTGTGCGGAACGACGTCAAATCATAAGGAACAACACTCCAAGCTTTGCAAGCCTAACTCAATCCCTTGATATAGATGACCCCATATCCACCCACTCCGTCTTGTTGCTTCGTCTGCCTCAATGCCTGCCAAAAAAACCCCATCAATCATGTGTGCTAGATTATGCTCTTGAGTTGTCTTCGTCTGACCCACTTAGCTCCATAGACTCTTCCAACGAGGGTGAGGACGAAAATGAGGCAGTCCAATCTACTTCACGGTATGTATTCTCTTCCTCAACCTTGTTGCGGTGGACTTATGGGCCACAGTGCATCTATCCTGCCTCTGTCCTCGCAACCAAGGTTTCCGCTCCAATATGCTTGTGATATGGATGCTGGGTTTCACAAGATGGCAGATAAGTCAGGTGACAATCGTGCCAAATTCTTTGCCGCGTTTCAGGCTACTTGGGCTCGAAGCACATACCACAAGCATCGGCTGGTGTGGGAGGCGATTGATCCTGAAGATTTGGATCGTGCAATTCAGTCTGGTCGTAAGCGTGGTGGCAAGTGGGGTCCTCTAGTAACACAGTTTTATAAATCCAAAAACGATGTCACACTGCTGTAGAAACTATGTAGCTAGCCCGTTATCAATACATCACATGCTCAGGCGATCAGGGTGATTGAAAAAATCATGGACGGAGTGGACCTTTCCTTTTACCACTATGCCCGTCAGATCAGCTCTGACTCTAGAGTGGCTGTTAGTACTCACATCTTTTCCGTGAATCATCTTACTTACTCCAGCTGTAGCGAATCACAAAAGTGCACCACCGGGTCGACCAAAAAAGGCTTGACCATGGACACTCTGAGCGTAAGTTTTTAGGGATCTGGTTCTGCGTATGAAATCTCAAATGTACTGGCAGCACATTTCACGCCTCCACCTAAATGTCAGGCGCCTTAGGAATAGGCTAAAAAATTGGAAGGAAGCAGCCCAGCACATTATGGAGTGCACTACTGCCGCCGATCCAGCCACCCGATTGACCGTTAATTGGGCATATATTGAGCATGGCGAAAGTGGTGGTGCTGCCTCCAGTGTCAACATGAAGCTTCGGGAGCTTGTGCAGCTAGGGATTATAGAGGTCCCTGTGCGTTCAGAATCTTGAGACTGGCTCTTTGTTTCGTTAATCCTGGCTGTTCTTCATAGCCTCCAGCTGCTGAATCACCTCTCACAGAACTGGAACCCGATAAAGAGGAAGAGACCCAGGTATGTTCAACGACTGACACCAGCCTACCATAACCTGCCTGACATGTTGTAGTGCTTTCGGTGTGGTGCCCCTACACCCCTACCTGCTCAACGCTCTCGTGTTTGGACTGGGGAGCTCCAAGAGCTTGATGCTGGGTGGCAACCAATCTTATGGGATTTTCTCCGCTTCGGTGTGTTTTCCAGTCCTCTGTATCTGTGCTTGGTTTGAGGTTGAGTAGATCCTGGCGGTGACGTGAAGATGTATGATCCTAAGATAGTTATCATCAATCAGCTCAGAGATGGCAACCATGAAGCTTATGTTCGTCGATCCAATGTCCTTGGCCTTTCAGATGGTGTTCGATACTGTGGCATCCCAAAAGAAGGCGTAGAAGCTCATCCTGAGCTTCATTGGGAAGACATAGAAAATGATCTGGTCACGGTGACAGTCAGTACTCAGTTCGCTGTGAAAAAGGCCCTTTTCCTGGATGCTGTGGTCAAAACCAGCCTCTGTTCGTATTCCAGTTCTGTTATTCATCTACAACTTACTCACTATGGGTGCAGCAAACGTTCAGGACAAGCACGCTTATGCTGTTTCCTGTGCAATCCCAGGCTTCGAGCATGTCCAAAGGCTTCCATGCCTGGTGACCTGGGATCCGGCCAAGGAAACTGATGCTTTCCAATTTGAAGTCAATGAGGAGCATCGGCTGCCTGCTATTGGAGGACCTGAGGCCCTTCGCATCTTGCTAGTAATTGAGGAGCTCAAACTTGAGCAGCCCATTAGTCCTTGTTCAATAGATTTCATTCAATAACCCTCACACGCTTTGCAGAAAATACTCACCCGTACTGAGCAGAGGCATGTTGCGGTAGTTGAGTTCCTGAACAGCCTGCATGGTACCGACCCTGTCATTGTGGAGATGCACACCCACAACAAGGACAACAAGCAGGAGCATGGCAAGGGCCCAACACCCTATGGTTGGGCCAGTTGGCTTCCTCAGCTCCTGATTATTTTCAAACACAATCCCCGGGTACCGCGTATGGTTGGGCCAGTTGGCTTCCTCAGCTCCTGATTATTTTCAAACACAATCCCCGGGTACCGCATCGTGCTAAACCAGAGTTGGCACAGAACATCATGATTACCAAAAAACATATGGCTAGATTGCTACAATCCAGCCTGGATTGGGCCTCCAAGTGTCTCATGGCCGCTGAGGTTCTTGCGTTAAACAGGACCCATACTGACCTCCGCCGGTATCTACACCATAATGACGAGGCGGACTCGCTTGGAATTGAAAGTTTCTTGAAGCGGGTGGCGACGATGTGTGACTCAAGTTTGGAGCGGGAGCAAAGCACAGTTGATTCAGATAACCCCTAGTCGAGCTTGATCTGTACTAGTCAATTAACATGCCTCAGGATGAACAAGTGGTTCGGAAAAGATGCAAAGCAAGCTACGGCTGTCACGGTGATCTTGCTTCTCATGATCACGTCACCGTGAATTCAACACCTCGGCTTACCGGATTTTGACGGAATTTTGCCCAGTGCGCCTGTATCTGTGAAAGCTCAGCAGAATTATTGAAGAAAAGCGATGCGCAAATATTCATGAATAATAACAGAAACTAATGCACGAGGCGGTTGCAGATGACCCGCCGAATTGGCTCACATGATTTGACTCATCACGTTGCCATAGGCGCGATTGTCGGTCACGTGGGAATCAACGCGACGTGTCTGTATAAAGACGTGTCTGTTTGGCTGTGTACCCCTGAGCAAGGTTTGGTGCTTAACCACCACCACCCTTGCTCGAGCTGCTCCCTGGGCTCGGGGGCTCGCGTGCGCCTTTGCTTACCCCCTGCAAGCTTCCTGTCAGGCCGAAAGGCCCGACGTCGCGAGCCCGCAGCTTTTTGCCGTCCCTCCACCCTCTTTCTGTGTGCGTGTGTGTCTCACAGCGACCGAGGTAGCGCACAGACACACACACACACAGACTGAATGTGCGATACCGCTGCAGCTAGTCTGCTGCCTTTCTTTCATTTAACAGTGATCCCAAACTTTGGTTCCTACCGTTTACCCCATCGAAAGCCCCAGCCCCAACTCACCCACCCTTGACTGAAGACACCGCGACTGTATCCCTTGAAACCACCGACTTCGACGTCGCCTCGGCATCCTCCGGGAACTAGCACAGCCTCCATACCTCTTGCCCTCAACCATCACCTTCTCACCAAACTTGACTCGACACCCGCAAAAACTCGGCCAGTCACTAGCTTCGATGGAGGAGATGGTGCGGGGTGGTTGGTGGGCTGGATAGGGCTTGTGGAAGGTATGTATTTTCACTTTTTTCTCCCCCTTTTTTTTTCTTTTTGCGTTTGGTTTATTTCAACCCAACTGACCCGCCGGCGAGTCGAGGGACCAGGCGACCCTTTGCCAGGCCGTACTCGTCCGCTGATTGAGTCCGTCACCCGCGCAGGCGAGGTGAACAGGTCGGCGCTGAATGTGTCTCGCTGTCATCAAGTGACTTTGGCTTTTTTTTTCTTTCGCTTTTTTGCCTCTTTTTTTTACTTATTGCTGACCTGATTCTAGCGCACCCCCTTACCCGCATCGTTCTGCAAGCTCCAACCTGTCAAAATTCCCCGTCGCAGCTTGCATGCTCCGCCCCACCGACAAGCTGCACCGGCACTTCCCCTACCCCGGCGAGCTCCTTGTCTCCACCCGGTGCTCCGTCTCTCCTACAGCCTTCCCCCCGCCCGACGCCGCAGGTTGCACCCGTGCTCCTGCACCGCCACACCTACATTCGCGCACGTCCACCTGCTCGCCTGTGCCTGCGCCCACCTGCTCGCCTTCACCCGTGCACGTCCACCCTCGCATGTCCACCCATACACATCCACCCACACAAGTCCACCCTCGCACGTCCACCCGCTCTCCTTCACCCACTCGCCTGCACCCGCTCGCCTGCGCCTGCACCCACCCGCCTGTGCCTGTGCCCATGCACCTGGAGCCGTGCACCTCCACCCTGGCACCTCCACCCGCTTGCCTGCGCCTGCACCCGCCTGCCTGCGCCTGGAGCTGTGCACCTCCACCCTGGCACGTCCACCCGCTCGCCTGCACCCGCTCGCCTGCACCCGCTCACCTGCGCCCGCTCGCCTCCGCCCGCTCGCCTTCACCCATGCGCCTGGAGCCGTGCATGTCCACCCTCGCACACCCTCGCACACCCTCGCACTCGCACAAGTCCACCCTCGCACGTCCACCCGCTCTCCTTCACCCGCTTGCCTGCACCCGCTTGCCTGCGCCTGCACCCGCCCGCCTGCGCCTGCGCCCATGCGCCTGGAGCCGTGCACCTCCACCCTGGCACGTCCACCCACTTGCCTGCACCCGCTTGCCTGTGCCTGCACCCGCCCGCCTGCGCCTGGAGCTGTGCACCTCCACCCTGGCACGTCCACCCGCTTGCCTGCGCCCGCTTGCCTGCGCCCGCTTGCCTTCACCCGTGCGTCTGGAGCTGTGCATGTCCACCCTCGCACACCCTCGCACACCCTCGCACTCGCACGTCCACCCTCGCACACCCTCGCACTCGCACGTCCACCCACTCGCCTTCACCCGCTCGCCTTCACCCGCTCACCTGCGCCCGCACCTGCTTGCCTGCGCCCGCTCGGGAGCTGTGCATCTCCACCCTCCCCGCTCGCTTGCACCCGCTCGCCTGCGCCCGTGCACCTGCACCCACTCGCCTTCACCCGCGAGCCCGTCGCCTGCCGAAGAAGACGCCCGCCGAGAACGCCGAAGAAAACGACATCGATAATGATGATCAGCTTGGGCCATCTTCGCCCGATCCCGTAACCACTCCCAAGCCCCGGCCACGCGCCAGGGCTACATACCAAAGCAAAGCCGCATCCAAATCCCCCACCAAGACACCGGCGAAGCCCTCTCAGGAGCTGGATGCCGTTCCCTCTCTGGCCAGGTCGTCGAGCATGCTTTCGGACTGCGGAGGACTCGTGACAGCCATAAACAAAAAGACGCGGAAACGTACACGTCCACCTGCTCGCCTTCACCTGCTTGCCTTCACCCGTGCGCCTCCACCCGCTCGCCTTCATCCGCTCGCCTTCACCCGTGCGCCTGCACACACTTGCCTTCACCCTTGCGCCTCCACCCTCGCACATCCACCTGCTCACCTTCACCTGCTCGCCTTCACCCGTGCGCCTGCGCCTGCATCCGCTCGCCTGCGCCCGCTCGCGCAGCTGCTGGTTCTGCTATCCAAGGTTCTCCCACCCTCGCACATTCACCTGCTCACCTTCACCCGCTCGCCTTCACCTGCTCGCCTTCACCCGTGCGCCTGCGCCTGCATCCGCTCGCCTGCGCCCGCTTGCGCAGCTGCTGGTTCTGCTATCCAAGGTTCTCCCAACCTGTTTATTTGACAATTCCCAAGCTCACTCCCAATGTAGCGGAATGCCCAAGCCTGAGGATTCAACAGCAGGCGGGCAGTGGGGGTCAGAAGTGTTACGTGAGTGGTGTGGAAGTGTGTGTGCACGACATGTTGTGCTGAAGTCCGGCGGAGAATTGTGGCCGTTTCGGACACATTGCGCGCACTTGTCCGGGTACTCTGGGCGGTCCCGCCTTTGCATCCCGCCCTCCCCCTCCCGGCCGTGCTCTCAACATGTCCACCTTGCCTCCTGTCAAGTGCTATCGCTGCGGCGGACCAAACCATATGGCCAGGTTGGTGGCTTTCGCCTTTCGTGTTGCTGATTCTGATTTGCTGACTTTTTTTCCCCAGGGATTGCCTTGCGACTGTGGACACCGCGATCCCGACGGGGCCTGCAAGCATGAAGAGCAAAACTTGCTACAAGTCCCAACAGGAAGGTCATGTATGTTTTTTCCCCTGGTCATTCGCTGCATATCATTGATTCGTTTTCAGATTGCCAGAGAATGCCTTGAGAACACTGACTTTATGGGATAAATCTTGTGTACTAATCCCTGTAGAGTCACGAATATATCTAGCTGATGTATACTTTTGTGCTACTGCTAAAAACAATATTTTTTGACTTGGAAATCTTGCACGGTTGATGACGTACCGGGAATTGCCGCGCTGGTTCTTTCACGCTTCGCGTTTCGCGACTGCGAGTGCCTCGTCTATCTACACGTCGGAGGCATATATTCTCCTTGCCAGACTTTTCAAGCATACTACCGGGTGGAACAGAGCTCCAGACCTACCACGAACAAAAATCTCTGCCCGTGTGTCTCTGGAATCGTCTGCACGAAGACATCCACAAAGTTACACGCGCTGTGATAAGGACCGCGGTGTCGGTATCGAAAGATATGTGATTCGAATTCGCTTATGTTCGTCCTCTAGAGGGGAAGGTATAGTAGAATGATAGAGCAGAAGGTCAGTGCGCGAATCGGCCTTGTATGAGTGGTGGGTGTGTGTGTGTGTGTGAATGGTAATTCGTGGAGACCGTTCGTCTCCTAAGTGTGGACGGGTGGGATGGACCTGTTGTTAGTGGAAACGGTAGAGAAGGTGGGATTTACTAGGCCTGGTTTCCCGTACGAGTGTACTGGAACCCTAAATGCGTTGCCCCGTCTGCTTTCCTTCGTGCACTCTTCCCCCTAGAACTAGCGCTGGAGATGTGATGTGTGCCGCACAGACAATGACACCGACGTCGTTCGGTCGACAGCGAGACGGTTGGTCTCGTTGGCTAAGGACAGCGATTTGTATGTGATGGCTTCTCTCCGGGCCTGTTTTCTACAGAGCGATGCTCGCAAGAACGGTGATCCTAATCGAGGAAGCCTGGGTTTGTGACACCGGGTCCGGTGAGGAGGGACCCTGCTGATGGAGGTGTGGGAGGTGAGACGCCGATGAACGAGCGAATGTAAGATGTGTGGCCTGCCTCTGGCAGTGGGCGAGGAGGAGGGTGCACGAGAGGTATGAGGTCGGGGAAGGTGGGAGTACCCCTTTAGATTGAGTGAAAGTGGTGCAGAAAGTGGGGAAAACACCCCAAAAGCTACTTCTGCAGGCCGGAAGGTACTGACTACTACTAAAATGCGCTCCCTTTTTATACCTCCTCGACGACTTCCCACGTTTCCAGAGGCGCCATGCGGTCGTAGGTGTCTCCAGGGGGCAGTGGACGTCATGAGGCATTATGGGGTGCATATACGGCAGGAGACTTGGCGCCTCAGCTGAGGAGACCGATCGTCTTTGGGTGCGTGCGAGGCACAGCGAGGTCGAATGACCTGGGAATATGTTTGGGGCTTCAGGCACGGCCTGGCGGTCACCTCGGTAGGTGCTGGAACGTTCAGGGAAGAGGAGAGACGGACGGTCTCCCTCGGCTAGTCGATGTGTCGTGTGAAGTGAGGGACGGGCTGTGTCGGGATATCCTCTGTCTCGTCCGGTGGGTCGTTGTCAGGCACAGGGTAGGTCTGTCCGGTGCGAGAGATCGTCTGGGAGCGGAAAGGAGGGGAGGTCGTCCACGCGCCATGGGAGGGGACCGATCGTATCCTGTTGCTGGACACCGGGTAGTGACAAACACAATCTGTATGGGGAGCGCCGGTCTCGTCTGTTAGAGAAGCGTATGCAGAGGGTTGCGTCGTAGGAAGGCGTCGAGAGTCCGGATTGTGGGGTATGGGTCGTATCTGGGTGACGATAGTGCAGGAGCGAGCTCTAGTGACGGGGGAGACAATGCAAATGGTGGGGATAGCGTCGGTCTCGTTCGGAAGCTGCTTCCGGTAACGTGGAATCCCGTTTAGGAAGATCCGTTGCGTACGTCTGAGCTCATCCCGTTACTCGTGCAGATGGTTCGCAGGGGCCATGAGGCGACGAGCGGTGCGTAGCACGCTCGGAGACCTCACAGCGCCAGCCACTGTACAAAGTCGTCTCCGATGTCGCCTCCTACCACCACTTTATTCCCTTCTGCTCCGCGTCGCGGGTTCTCAGCTCTACCGACGAAACACAAATCCCAATCCTCATGGACGCGGAGCTGACCGTCCCATTTCTCGTGTTTAAAGAAAGCTATGTGGGTAGAGTGACCTGTGTACCACTGGAATTGGTCGAGGTACGTCCAATACACATCCTGTTCCCGCATAATTCTCATTACAAGCAGGCGGTAGTGTCTGCATCGACCCCGCTTTTCAAGGAACTCAAAACGACGTGGTGCTTTCAATCGATTTCAGAAAACACAGCGCTCCCGTCGACATTGAATACAACTCTCCCGTCGAGTACTGCTGCTACTCTAGTAAGGCTTAGTGTTACTGTGACTTAGACTTGGCTGTCCTTAAGTCGACTTGGCTGACACAACTTGAGTCAGGTCAAGTCAAGTCGGAACTGAGACTTGACCTGACTTGCAAGTCAGTGCAAGTAGACTCCGAGTCACTTGAGTCGACTTAAGTCGGGTCTCAGATTTGAGAATCAAGAACCTTGTAATAGCCCTACAGCTAATCTACAGTAGCAGAATGTGCCACATTTGCAACTGACGATGGCCGTTTGGGTAATTCAATAGTGATGGCCGAGATATCCTTCACCAACGAAGTTTGTGATGCTTCACACAGCACGAAGAGTACTAGAGCATATTTTATTTATTCATTCTACTTTATTTCACCGAATATGTGTGTCCAAACCCATTTTGAACTCCACCACTTTTGCCAATTGAGTATAGAGATCAATTTTCAAGTCACTTCGGCATTGCCAACAGAATCAGTTGCCCCCACAGAAATGTGAGGGTGTGCTCTTGTAAAAAAATCATATTCCATGCTCGGAGCCACGGTATGGGGTCTCAAAGCCTGAAGACTGACTCAGTGGTACCATACCATAATTGGTTGAGGGCCAGAGACAAATTCTCTGAAATATGAGATACACCATTGTTGTCCTTGCACTTGCTGAAAATATATTACTACAAGTACCTCAGAGTGTCTATTGCATAGCATAGCATGCTTCTGCAACTCCAAAATGCTTGATAGGATCTTGTGCTTGCATACCTGAGGCCAATAGCTGAAATAGGGGCTTTGTGCAATAGTGCCTATTTTCGTGCTTCTGGCTCCATTGAAGGCTTGAGAAACATACTATAATGTATTTTGTACTGTTAAATTAGCAAGATATTGTTTCAGGAGCACTATTTAATTGACTCAAAGTTGCTTTATGATCAAAAAGTGATCGTAAAGTGAACGCTGGCCCCTGTGGCTGTGCTCGGTCTCCTGATCTACATCTCTTTTGCCCCGCCATTGTCTATCTCACTTAAACTGTGAGCAACGAGCCATCCATAGACGTTGGTATGGCTTTTGAAATCTCCCGCCAGTTCTCTTGGTTGATCAATCATTCACAAGGGGAACAATCTTGTGTCAATGATGTGCAGCTCTGTTTTAACAACCAATGAACAACTACATATCAAAATCAATGAGCTCTCGGAGCTCGTCTGCATCAACTTCCACAGGCAATGGGAGGTGCCAACCATTGCAGCTAAAATTCACTGGTGCTGATTATGCCCCTATCCAAGCCACCTCAGTGCCTTTGGAACGAGTATTCTCATCCTTGGCTGAGACAGATACTAAATGTCGAAACCGCACCAGTGCCATGCTGATGGAGGCTCTGCAAATGCTCAAGTTTAATTACAAGAAATCGAGGCTCAACTTTATGTCTGACTGGCAGACTGTCCCTGTTGCAGACGACAATGAAGACTGGGGACTCTGGCCGATACAAACAACAAAGACAGGGATGTGATTTGGCGCGAGATTGTTGACAGTTGCAACTCGGCAGATGGGATCATATTTAGGGAAATGCCAGAGGAGAACGATGAGTAGTTGAATTTGTATCCTGCCACAGTTTGACTGTTACTTACAGTTAGTATTGTAAAAATTCATATTGCATGCTAACACTATCCATAACATTCAGATTTGTATACCCAAGTGCCATCCATAATATTGGTGTGACTCAACTGACTTAAGTCGACTCAAGTGACTTGAAGTGACTTGAAGTGACTTGAGCTGACTAAGTCAAGTCAAGTCAAGTCGAAAGTTGCCACAAGTCGACTTAGCCAAGTTGACTTCCGACTTAACAAGTCGTGGCAACACTAGTAAGGCTCGACCTTGCGTTTGCATTCGCCAGCCCAATCCACGTGGCGGTTTCATCGTCCTTCTTCGGACAAGTGTCTGCAGGAGCTCAGGAAGAGCAGCGCCCCCGTCATCCCTCCCACGGTTACGTCCACCCGTTGCCGCTCGAACATCACCGGTACACCTCCACCCATGCGCCTGCACCCGCGTACCTGCACACTCACGCCCCCCCACTCGCTCACCTCCACCCGCTCACCTGGACCTGCACACCTAGACCCCTGCGCCTGTACACGCTCGCCTCCACCCGCACGTCTCCACTGAACCGCCTGCACCAAACTGCCTGCACCCGTGTAACTGCACGCTCACGCCCCCACCCGCTCACCTCCAGCCGCTCACCTGGACCTGCGCACCTAGCACCCTGCGCCTGTACACGCTCGCCTCCACCTGCACGCCTGCACCCGCGCCTCTGTACGCGCCCACCTCCACACCTCCACAAACTCACTTGCACCGGCGAACCTCCACGTGGGCTTTGACTTGGTCCTGGACTCCCAGCCTGGTGAGGCGGTGATTTGAGTGGCGAGCTCGCTTGCACGGGTGGCGGAGACACTCTCGGTGGGGGAGGTGCCAAATGCGAAGATCAACAGCTAAGTAGCAAGCAGGTGATCGAAATAAGACGCGCCACTTGACAGCAACTACAACAATTACATTATAACTCATTCATTGTATTCAAAGCTAACATAAATTCACCGACCCTAGCACATCCTTGTAATATGTAGCTATGATTCCTGCAATCAATTCACGAGCTTCCTCAAAGTGTAAATGAGGTGAAGGCATGGCACCATGAAGATTAACACGAGGCTTGTACGAACCCAGCACGAAGAGACCACGAGGCTCTCAAAGTCTTCTGCTGCAACCACCTCAACCACTCTGGTCAACCTCTGCATTGTTATTTCTGTGGTCTTTTACCTCATGCCTCAGCCCCCCGAATGTCCAAAACATGTCAAAGTCTGGACCCCACGCCTGCGACTATACACAGAAGACGAGGCCATCTTTCTTGAAGAGCCCTTTGTCACAGTATTCACCCGATTCAAAGGTAGAACAATTACACGCCATCACCGCACGCTACAACAGGAACTGGTGCCGACTTTGTGTGAACCCCATTTTGTGTGTCCCAAGAAAATCTTTGAAATTAGTTCGCTAAATTCTTTCTAGATTGAGCATCTCGCCGATTGGCTCTGTTTTACCCTCAGTGCAGAGATCACAGAGGACCTGGGGCTGGAGTCCCTTGTACCAGGCCAAGATCTCTTTGTTGACGTCCTGTTCACCCGATATCTCTATGGGGGCACCTCTGAAGGCGATACTATTGCGTATAAATTGCTTGAGGCAGCCCAAATCGACCAAGTCAAGTACTATCGTGGGTTTGTAAGTAATTTCTCCCTGCCAAGCTCACCGACTCGCTGATGCTGAGACACCCAGGGAGACACACCAGCCGACTTTTCCCTGGCTCAGGATTTTGACGCAAGAAAGACCTTGGATAGTGACTCTAAGGCTGGAGAGCATGAATCTGACTGGGAAGGCTCTGACAACGACAATGTTTTGATGGATGACACCGACACCGACTACGTTCCAGAACCGGCCGATGAGTCTATGGGGGATACGAGCCCACCGCCATCAGATTCTGAGGCAGAGTCGGACCTAGACTTGCCTTGTTTTGTCCACCAGCCGACGCACAAAAAACTACGCGTGGTGCCGAAAGTGCCTCTGTTGCCCCCGGACGATCAGAGCAGCCAGATTTGTCGATGGATTCATCACATACAGGAGTTTTTCTACTCCGACGTACCGGTAAACATCTACTGTGAACATGCAACCCTCTGCTAAATTCAAAGCAGGGTGTCCGAGACTGTCGTCCGGTGGTAGATGACCTGGTTGAGATGAGAGCAGTGCCCGCGCGGGTATACAATAGTGAAGCCTTCCAGCGCATCTCGGAAGTAAGTGGGAGTTACCTTGGCTTGGTGCATACCTTGGCTTGGTGCTTACCGTCGCGTGCAGGATTCTGGCCTCTTTGAACTTCTACAGAAAATCACCAGACCTGGAAATCTCATCGAAACGACGCAGGTAGACATTGAAGAAAGTGTTCGCTGGTGGGACTGGAAAATCACCTACGCTGAATTGATTGTCTGGTGGTTGCAGCCAGTGATTACTGAGGCCGAATGGGAGGAGGTACATGGTTTATTGTCACCGCATTCGGCATCCTCTAACGGGTACCAAAGGTCCGGCCCAAAACTGATGACTCAAAGTTCCAGTTCGATGCAGAAAAAGCCCGCGGTCTCCTCAAGTTCATCAGTGATCGTCCAGAGATGCATCCGTGGGGGTTCAATCCCATGGCGGTATATCTCTTCTTATCGCTTGGCTGTTTTTCCACCAA
Organism: Mycena olivaceomarginata; assembly: GCA_029378375.1. Classification (NCBI taxonomy): domain Eukaryota; kingdom Fungi; phylum Basidiomycota; class Agaricomycetes; order Agaricales; family Mycenaceae; genus Mycena; species Mycena olivaceomarginata. The sequence continues at coordinate 198,462 of JARKIC010000486.1, read as the reverse complement.
CTGTGAGACCTGGCTGCTTCCAGCTTTGCGGGAGCTCCATTATCCAGTACATTCTCATTACTTGCTCGTACCATTGGTATTTACTACGTGGTTCTCTAGTTCGTTGATGGCTGGAATTGCAAGACGGTGTACTGTGAACTGATGTGATGCGGGTTCCGTAGGCCTCGCCAGGCTGGAGGTAAGCGCGCACGGATATCGTATCCGGCGCAGCTATGTGTGACGGGAGGCGCCGACTCGGGCCCTCCCCGTGTTGTAACCCTTCATCTAGGATCCATGTCACCCTTGGATGGGGACTCCGCAGCACCGAGACCGTGGAGCAGTTATACGCATGCTCAGGCATTCAGCGGGTCCGGGGCGGGGGGTTCCCTCCAAGTAGGTGTTCACGACATTGTAGCAGATTGCAAGTAAAGATAATGATTATGTAAGTACCGATCCCGGATCAACTACTAACATAATAATGTGTACGTTTTGTATATAGAAGTAATGTATGTACAATACTGTCCTCGCGCGGTGTCGTCTAGCAGCGTCCTGTCCGTACCCCGTCACAGAGCCCCCCACGCTGATAGCGTGCACTGCGCCTGTTACCGATTCTACAGCGCTCTCCAATCTCTTTACACTCCGTTGTGGAGGCGAGAATCTAGCCCGGTAGTTTCAGCTTCCGCACAGCGCCTAGTGGGGCCCCATGCCGATGTCGTCGTCGTCCTCGGTGGTCCAGCGTCGCGGAGCTTCCTCCATTTCGTAGTCGCCATCCTCCTGTACGGCGTCAGGAAGCTCCTGATTTTCCGGAGCCTCCTCTCGACCGACTAGGTGCAGGATCCCGCTTGATGCAGCTATGTTAAGCGCAAACAAGGGCGACTCCTCCGTCTCGACGTCCGGTATTTCCACCTCGGAAGATTCCACCGCCTGAGTTCCTTCCTCCGCCTGCATCGCCGCCTGCATCGCTTCGAGCTCTCGTTGCAGACGTCCCGACCTCTTCCCTCGGCGCACCCTTTTGCCTCCTGTCACCTCTGGTGGCGCGCTCGATGACCCTTCCCCGTCCTCCTCCGCTACGGTCCAGCGACGGCTAGCTTGACGTCCGTCCTGTTGCGGTGTTTCACGATTTAAGAGGGCCGCGAAACGCGGTGGGATATTGCGGGGGTCGGGGCGTGTAGCCAGGAGACCGGCAAGGGTTTGGTGCGCTGGTTTAGAGCCGCGAGGTCCGCGCGGGGGAGTAAGGTTAGTGGGTCCCCGCGATGAGGACGGTCCGGCGATGTTCGAGGGCGAGGGTGAGGGCTCCAAGCGATCTAGGAGTGAGGGAGGCGACGCCAAGCTTAGGCGTTCCGCCAAGGAAGGGGCCGGGTTGGTTAGCCTCGACTCCAAGGGAATCCTACGAGGTCCAGAGCGAGGGGGCGGTGGGGCCGTCAGCCGCTCCTCCAGAGTCGGTCGCGCCACACCCTTCCCTTTATTGCGCATCGCCCTGGGCTCCGTTGGAGGCGATGGAAGTGGCGGTCTGCTGTCACCAATCGTGTCCACAGCAACAACGCTGGGAGGTACTCTACGCGGCGGTGGAGCTGCCCAAGGCGTTGCCTCCACCGAGGGTGGAGCGGTAGATTCCGCCTCGGTCTCAGCAGACGGTGGCGACATTCCGACTTCAGCAAGCTCCAAGTCCGGCTGCACCACGGGCGCGCTTATGGGTTCCTCGAAGACCTCTGGCGTCTCCCTCGGCGAGGGAATAGGGGCTGGAGGGTCACTCGCGTCCCAGTCCAACTCCAGAGAACCTTCCCATTCCGGAGCAGCTTGAGGAGCGCTCACGGCCAAAGGTTCCTCTCCTTCCGAAGCAGCTTGAGAAGCGCTCACGGCAGGTTGGATTGGGAGGTGTACGATGGCAACCTCTTGCTCGATCGCTACGGCGGGGGCGTATGGAGGAGCTGGAGTGTCCTCGTCGAAGTCCTCCTCGCGAAGCCCTACGTCCGTGGTGTACAACGCGGCCTCGTCGAACTCGTCGTTGGGTCGGAAGTCGATCTGCATCTTCTTCCAGACAGCTCCCAACGCCCCGAAACCTCTTCGGCCTGCAGTAACGTCCTCGAATCGAATCCAAATCAGCCCCTGTGCTCGTATAATTGACAAAGGACGTGCGCGGCTGATCGAGAAGGCGTCCCTCGTGAGAGCTTGGAACGTCTGCGCGGATATGTCGTGATTGGTATCGGCGACGGTGACTACGTTTGTCGCGGGGTTCTCCTCCTCGAACTCGTCTACCTCCATGCCCTCCTCCTCCGAAGAGATCATCTCCTCGTCCTCCATCTCTCGATCCTCCACTATCAGCGCCTTCTTCTTTCCACCAGCGAGGGGCAGCCGTGAGGGATGAGGCGCCTCCGCTCGCTTATCGCGGTCCCTGGTTTCGCCGTCCTGGGAGGGGTACATCCAATGCGACGGCTTCTTCGGGATCCAGCGATTGCCGCTCTCCACAAAGAACGGGTACCGAGGCACTGGTGACCCGAAGCGCTCCCAATCCAGAAGACCAGGAGGAGGTTCGAACTTGCCGAAGTACAAGCGTCTTCCAAGGGAACGGTCGTACCAGCACTTAGACTCCATGCTGACCTTCTTTCCCCGGTAGATCCAAGTACGCTTATTGTTGACTTTGCCCAGTTCCCACTTGTCCCATTTGCCCTTCCAATTACGAGGAATGGCTGGAGGAACGATCCAAGGCACTCGATCTTCAGCAACGGTCCGCCTTTCCACTGGTGGAGCCTCTAGGTGGTCGTTCGAGGCAGCAGGAGCGGGAAGAACGTAGACGGGGAGCGGGGGAATACGAAACACGGGGGCTGAATCTTCCCCCGACTCTTCTTCTTCCTCCGACTCCTCATCTTCCTCCTCATCCCCGGGTGCTGCTGAAATAAGTGCTCCCGAAGATGATCTGGCTCCTCCTCCTCCAGCGACCATCCTAGCCCCGGGTGCTGCTGGTGCAATAAGCGCTCCCGAGGCCCTCCTCGATCCCCATCCCCCGGCGGTCATACGGGCCATTTGCGGACGAGGGCGAGGGGCCCACGGTGGTTGAGAAGTCATATACATGGAAGATGACCTCTCCTCGTCCCTAGGGTCCGTGGGCACATGCTCTCCTCGCCCATCCTCCGCACGGAACAGGGAGTCCAAACGTCCCTGACTCTCAGCAAGCAGCTGATACGTATTGTTCCGTATCAGGTAAACGACGTCGGTGCCTTCTACGAAACTAAAGAAGGTAGGGGGGCGGGGCGCCGCTGAGCGCAGCACCGGGGTTTCCGGAGGGAACTCATGTATGATAAAACAAGGTACCCTCTGCTTCATGAGAAGCAGCACGCCGCCTTCGGTCATGCCGTTGACCCATAAGCCCAGCCAATCGTCGTTTGCAACGGGCATGGTAACTTCCCGTAGGTCCGCGACGGGCATTAGCGCATCGTCTTGCCGAGCTTCAATCATTCGGATCCACCCCTCCATCTCCCTGAGGCCTCTTTGGAACGCTACTCCCAGATCCACCGCGTCATCCCATCTTCTGACACCTAGCAGCGACTGAAAGCGCGCTCCGGTGCAATAGGACGGTTTGGTCGCCCAAGTGGAGGAACCGGGTCGGAATCTGGAACTAAGATTCCGCAGACGAATTTCCTGCATAGTCATGATGCTCCTCAGACTTTGCACGAAAGACGGCTCCCAGATTCCTTCAGACGCGTTGCTCGGAGAACTATTCCATCCTTCCATCAAGGGCTGGAAGGCTTGGTACGACAAGTCATTGGGTGGTACCGCCGCGACTCGTCGCATGAAGGCCCAGTGTGAGGTCGCTTCCAGGAAATACTGCGGGCTGTACAAGCAGTCGTGTTTGCCCGTGTGTCCGTCGTATCGCCGCTGCAGCACGTCCTGCGCTGCTGTGGTGGCCGGCCTCGCGGAGCGCTCACCCGGAAGAAAGGGGAGCTGCTGCGAGTTCGGCGACCACAGCTCGAAACGGCGTCCTCCAAACTCTACAATCCTGGCGGAGAGGAATGGAAATTGTTTCAGGTCGAAGATCATTGCCGAGTTGATATTGGGCATGTCGTAGTACCCCGCTGTGCACGATACACGGGAGTGGCTGTACTTGGGGTTGCTGGAGGAAGACATGTCGGTAGAGTAGATTGAAGTTGGTTGTTCGAGTGATACGTGACGCGCTCACTTAGAAAGGAGCAGCGAGCGTACACCGAGTTGGTGGGAGTTAGAGAAAGAGATGAAAACTGTCGAGTCACCAGGCACGTGCTCTATCTCCCACGCACGGGCCCACATGAGCGCTCGGCACTCATCGGACTTCTTCGGCCGAGTCCTTCGCGCCCTCCTAAGTCAACTTATGAAGTCGCAGATACTCCCTCTTCAGCGCCGGCGCATTCCTCAAATCTCTCTCGGAGACCCAAGTGTCATCAGCTGGCCCGTATCCTTCCCAGCGGATCCGGAACATCCTCTGATTGCCATCCTTCCTGGGCCGCACTGCATGCCCTAGAATAGCCTCCACCACATACTCCTCTGACGCCTTCAGATACTCCCGCGTATCTGGCAGCTTGGTCCTCTCCCCCAGCTCCTCCTTGGACATGTGGTACTTGCGCAAATGTTCAAGGTTGAAGACAGGATGCATGGAGTAACTATCCGGTAATCGCAAGCGATAAACGACCGGATTAATCTTTTCCATGACCTCGAAGGGGCCGATGGTGCGCTGCACCAGCTTGCGACCCGTTCCCTGCACGTCGACCAACTCCAACGAGTGCGGATTTACCAGCACGTAATCCCCCTCCTCAATACTCTCCACAGGACGCCTGCTCTTGTTATAAGCGCGAGCCTGTCTCTCCTGCGCCAACACTACTGCGTCCCGCGCTGCCTTTCTATGGCTTTCCAGCGCCTCTATGAAGTCCTCCCCTTTCTGGCTCGGCAAGAAGGGGCGAACGACGGGGTCTCCTCCGGGGTTTATGATTCCAGCGGCTCCTCTAGGGTTGTAGCCGAATAGTAGGAAGTTAGGACTGTAGCCCGTAGAGCCATGTACATTGGAGTTATAGGCGAAGGCGATTTCCCCGAGCCACCTCGCCCACGACGAACGATCTGCAGCGACATAGGCGCGCAACATCTGTTCTATCGTAGCATTGAGGATCTCCGTCTGCCCGTCCGTCTGCGGATGATGCGCTGAGGACAGCGCCAATACACTTCCATATTGCAAAGTGACCGATCTCCAGAACGCGGTGGCCCATCGCTTATCCCGGTCCGAAATAATACGCTCCGGCATCCCGAAGACATTCACTACCCTTTCTACAAAGAAGGCAGCGAATCCTTCTTGCGACAGGTTGGTGTGGGTTGGAATCATGACGGAGAACCTCGTCAATTTATCCACAATCACCAAGATGGCTGTGAACTTCTCCTTCCCTGACGGTGGCAGACCCGTGATAAGGTCTAGGGAAACTGTGGCGAAGGGACGGGGAGGAATGTGGGATGGTCTCAATCCGCCCATCTTCTGCCTGTGGTCCACTTTAATCTTCTGGCAGACATCGCAAGTTGAGGCGAATTCTTCCGCGTCCTTAGTTAGGGACGTCCAGAAGAATAACTCCCGTAGGCGGTTAACGAACTTGAACGGGCCGGCGTGGGCGCTTTCGTGCGGAGACTCGTGGATCCATCTCAGCACGAACTGGATCTTCGACCGAGGAATACATAGCCGATTTTTCCAGTCAGCGTCCACGAAGTATAGCAACCCGTCCCGGCCTTTCTGGAAATGAGATGGTGTAAGCACCTTCTCCGGACTGGTCGCCTCCTCCGTGTACCGATCTCTGAAGTACGGATCCTCCTTATATCCTCGGATGAATTCGTCCTTCACTTCTTGAGAGACCGATACTAGCAGGTGGGAGCGTTTGTTCCAGTCTTCCTCGTCCTTGTCTGGCCTGGCTCCAGCTGGATAAGTCCAGTGATCCGCTTGTTCGAAAGGGAAGGGGTTGTCCAGTGCAGCGACGTCATCGCGCTCTTGAACTTCCTCCCTCGCTCTCAGCATTCCCTCCTGGTCTGGTGCAGCGATATCATCGCGCTCCTGGACTTCCTCGTCTCCCTCCTCCTTCGCCTTCTGCCTTCTCGTCTGTACCGGGAGCACGCACTTGTCCACTACATCCTCCCACCACCAGATCACAAATGCAGCCTTCTTGGCTGGCGCAAATGTTTCTCTGTCTTCCAACCGTTGCGCCTGCTCTTGCCTCTCCTCATCCGGAACTATTGTACCACGCACGTCCTGAACCGGAGACTCGTGCGGCGGTGCCCTCGGCAATCTTGATAGAGGGTCAACGTTCGAATGCACTCGCCCCGGCCTATGAATGATCTTTAAGCCGGGGTAGGCCGCGAACACTGCCCCCCACGCCGCGAGTCTTCTGTTCGCGTTCTCGTACACTCTCGCCCACTGCAAGGCAGCATGGTCTGTCACCAGGATGACCTGCTCTCCTTCTATGAAAGGTTGGAAACGCACTAGCGCCTCCTTAGCGCCCAGCGCTTCTCTTTCCGTCGCGCTGTAGTTCCGCTCTGCGGACCTCAAGCTCCTACTCCAATAGGCAATTACACGTTCCACGTGAACCACCGTCTCGTCCAGCGTTGCCCCCCACACGTCCTCCAATTCCACCTCCTTCACCTCCTTCGTCAGCGTCGTGAATAGCTTGGGCACCGGTTCTTTCGCGTCCCATGCGGCCTGTAGTTTCTCGTAGGCCACTGTACCCTTCAAGTCGGACACCGCGATCGGCTGCACCTGTTGCAGGCTAGATCCTATCGCGTAGTCCGACGCGTCCGTGTACAGGCGGTACGGGAGTCCTTGGATCGGGTGCCCCAGTATCGGCGCTGCTGATAATGTGTCCTTCGCTTGCAAGAAAGCTATTTCATGCTCCGCTTTCCATTCCCATCTCGCTCCCTTCGTCAGCAGGGAGAATAGTGGTTTAACCACGAAGGCGTAGTAGGGGATGTAGGCTGAGAAGTAATTGACCATGCCCAAGAACTTCTGTAGTTCGAGCACCGAAGATGGTCTCGACAGCTCTTGGATGGCGGCTACCTTCTCTTTGTGCGTTGAAAGGCCCAGTCTGGACACCTTCTGCCCCAAGAGTAGTATCGACGAATAGCCTACAAAGCATTTCTTCGGCTCCAACGTGATCCCAGCAGCTGCTATAGCGCTCAGGACCTTGTCGAGATGGACTATGTGATCCTCCCAGCTCTTCGAGAACACTACTATGTCGTCGATGTACACGAGGGTGAAGATCCACAGGTAAGGCGCTAGCACTCCCTGCATAATCCTCTGGAATATGGAAGGTCCGTTCCGTAATCCGAATGGCATACGTTTGAATTGCCATAGCCCTCGGTGGGACCTGAAGGCCGTCTTCTCGCGGGCTTCCTCTTCCATTTCCACCTGGTTGAAGCCTGCTAAAGCGTCGAAGGAAGACAAAACCTGCACCCCTGACAGTGCTTGTATAATATCAGACTGTCGGGGGATCGGGAATTCGTCCGCGATGGTCTTCTCGTTAAGCTTGCGATAATCAACCGCTAGTCGCGGTTTCCCATTGCGGAAAACCACTACACACGGTGCCCCCCATGGGCTGACCGAGGGTTCGATTACTTCGCGCTCAAACCAGAGGTCCATCTGCTTATCGATTACTTCGCGCTTCAGCGGCGACGCCGCGTACATCGGCACCGATATCGGCTGCGCCCCAGGTTTCAGCGGAATGGGAGCTTTATCCTTCACATGCCCCAGGCGCCCCCCGACTCCGAACGCAGCCGAGTTATGGCGCAGAACTTCGTCTAGCTGGGGGCGTATATGTTCTGGAACATCCGGACCCAGATTGACCAGCCGAGCTACATCCTCGCCTTCTTTCACTCCTTCGAAATCTCCAGGTAACGCTGTCGTCTTCGGCCCCCAGGCCTCATCCTCTTCCAACTTGTCCTCCGTCCCAGACTTCTCCCTCGGCAAGCTATCCGGATCTTGCGCGCGCTGCGTTTCCTGAATTACGCGCGCCAGCGCTTCCGCGGAAGCTACGAATTTCTCCCTCTGTTCCTCGTCCTTGGGGGTATCTGCGTACTCCGCCGGATCGTGCAGACGGCCTACTATATCGCCAGCTCGTATATACCAAGGTCGAGTGCTGGGGTTGGCGATGGGGAGAAATGGAGAATCGGAACGAATGAGAGTGGAAGGGGCGGCCATGACGCTCTCGTCTTCGGTGGCTATTACGACCTTCTCTACCAACCATTCCTCCTTCCCTTCGAAGGGGCCCGTAATCGGAACGTTGTGCACGGTCCCAGCGGCAATGAGTGTATCCTTCACTGCTAATACCGGGGGCGCTTCCAGCTTCTCCTCCCTGCGCTTCCGAGCCTTGGATCGTTGGTAGGTCTTACGCCAGACTCCGGGAAGTAGGCGCTTCATGGACTTAGCCATGCTTGCTTGCCGTATCTCGAAGCCTAGGTCGACCGAGTGCGCGGATGAGGCCGGTATGATGTGACGGGACTGCCCGACTTGCACTTCGCAATGTCCGGTGGCCGAGCGCTTGATGCCCAGCTCGTAGGCGGACTGGAAGTCCTCCCCGAGGAGGAGAGGGACCTTCATGTTCCGCACGACATAGGCTTCAAGGTCGAAACGAACCACCTCTCCCTCAGCCGAGACCATATAGAGGGAGCACTTGACGTAGCCTAGGACCTTCGCTTGCCCCGTAAGGTGATATAGGGACATGCGAATTCCTTCCTTCGGCTTGGGCAGTCCTAGGAATCTCCAAAACTCCTCTGACATCAAGGTTATATCGGCTCCAGAATCCAGGCGCGCTTTGATTACTTCGTGTAGCAAGGATCCCACACGTACTTTGACGTGCAAGGCTCGCGCTCCCAACGAACCGAGGCCGTCCGGAAGTTGACGGACCTTGCGGGCTTCGTATATGGTGAGGCCGTCGCTGTCAATGCTCGAGGGAAGCTCAGCGACATGAGCAGCCTTCCGAAGGATTCGTCGAGGCAGTTTTGCAGGATCATCGCTTTTCACCGCTTTCCCTTTATCACTGCTCGACTTAGCCTTCTGGAATGCGTCATGGCGCCTGCGATTCCGGTTGAACCCTTTATACTCGACGTGAGCAGCTTTGGCATCACAATCTAGCGCGTCAACGGCGAGTATATGTTTATGGGATTCCGAGCACTTAGAGCTGTCACTGGAGTAGTCGGAAGAGGAGGTCTTTGATTCAACGAGCATAGCTAAGTAGTCCAGGTGTTCCTTCTCATCCTCCTCTGGATCGAGATCGACATGTATGAGCATGGCTTGTTTGAGCGCCAGCCATCTCCCATAGTGAGCACAGTCCCGAGCCATGTGTTTGGGGCTAGTGCAGATGTAGCATTCACCATTGGGAGGGCGATTGCTGACTCGCGAGTCGTCTCGAGCGAAGGAATATCCATTGACCGTTTTCCCTCCCGGCCAGTCCGGACGAGATGGTCCTGCTTCCCGCGAACCCCCAGTCCTGGGACTTCGGCGCCGGTCCGCTGCCATGACCGTCTTCTCCTCATCCTTCTCTTCCAGTTCCTCTCCCTCTTCCACTTCCACATCGGCGACATGGGCTCTGGGGCGGAATCGAGTGCGAGGAGCAGCGGGATTCGCGCTCGGACTCGCTAGCAACCGATCCACCTTGTTCGTCAGGACCCAAGTAGACATCAAGGAGGCCTGACTATGTTGCGCTACTTCCATCAAAGAATCGATGGTCGGGCACATTCGCTCGTTGACCTCTTTATTCCATTCGGCCGGTTGCGTGCGAATAAGCCTAGAGACCGCGGTAGGCCCGTCGTCGGCGTCGGAGAAGATGAAGCTATGATATTGGGCACGTCTTTGGAAGAAGTCCACTGGGTCTTCCGCTTCATGCCCTCGCTGCCTGAACTTCATCTCCTCGAACTCCTTGTTCCGATCCCTCACCCATTGATCCGTCAGATACGTGCGCCGCAAATTGTCAAGAAGGTGCGGCCAATCTCTGCTGAATTCCCTCCGCGAAGGTTCCGGCAGAGACGTCCACCACTTCAGCGCGCGATCGGTAAACCGGGATGGAGCCATTTGACCCAATTGACGCTCCATCAGTGGGCTGAGCATGGCCAAGGAAGACATCGTAATAACGTAGGGGATGATAGTCTCTCCTTTTCGGTTCCACGACGGCACCACCGAAATATTAAGTTTGGCGTTCAACTGCCAGGGCGCAGCGCTCGCGGGATCGAATCCCGGTGCAGCTAGTCCTCCTTCACCGCCTCCGCCTCCTCCTCCTCCTCCGTTTCCGCCTCCCCCAGCTCCGCCTCCTGAAGCTCCATGACCTCCCCCGCCTGATCCTCCTTCGTCGGGTCCGCCGCCTCCTCCCCCGTGGTTCCTCCATGAATTCCCGTACCATCCTGGAGGGATGTTCCCAAGAGGGGGTCCCTCAGCTGGACGCTCCTTATCGGCTCCAGCCCCATACTGCTCTGCAGGCTGTAGGGGCTGATAACTCGCCCGATTAGGAGATCCTTGAGGCGGGCTGGTCTGGACTCGCATCACCGATGGCCCCCCAATGATAGAAGCTGCCGTCCGAGTGTTCGGGATGAACCCTTGCCCGGGGAGTCGATGCACAGCTGACAAGGAGGGGGGAGCGGCGAACCGTACTCCATGGGTATCCGATTCTGCCGGAGGAGCAGCGGTTCGTGGCGCGCTCACTCCTTCATCTCGTCCCTTCGCGGAACCCTCCTTAATCGTAGGAATGCCCTTGCGCGGACGGTAGTATCGCTCACGCGGGTTCTCGCCCAATCGACGAACCATACTCGCCCGTGCCTCGTCATCGATCATCGCGGCTCGCAAGGCGTAGTCTGGTCGTAGCAGCAGGCGGTACATTTCCTGCGTCGGGTTTAGTGTCCCGAACTCGCGACGTATCTCGGGCAACGTAGAGTCGGCGGAGCTGCCGATATCGCTCCAATCCTCGTCGACTAGGGCACGACGAATGCTATGGAAATAAGAGAGAATGTGCTTGTTCCCATTGGACAGCCGTCGCTGCAAGCTGGTAACCGTGAAGCGCAGCTCTGCTTCGTGGGCACTGCGTTCCAATAACCCAAGTAGTCCGTAGTCGGGGTCCAGCGTGAAACTAGTTCGCGGGTCCTTGCCCAAGAAGATCGTGAGGGCTTCCAGGATCTGTTGGACCGCCACGACGGCGTATGCAATACGGCTAAGGGGTTCCAGCCCTAGACAGAAGAATTGTTTGGAGAAGGCTGGGTCGGTGAAAGGGAAGCAAGGGAGATATTTCGCGTCGAGTTGCACCACCTCCTCAATCAGCGACCCTAAGTAATCCCACTCAAATAAACGATGCGGCTTGTCGTAGCGGATGAGGGCATCCCGCAAAGCGGCAGTCTGAGCGGGGTCCGTGTTGGGGAGATCTCCACCTATTGCACCGAATTCCGCCAGGACGTCTTCCTGCGTAGGATCCTGTGGGAAGTACACCCCGTGGTAGCGGGCAACCGAGGCCGGAAGGGGTTCTCGGAACACTTCAAGGGACTGAGCTAGTCCAGTGAAAATTCTGACTTCCTCTGGCTGTTTGAATCGGAAGGCGGCGGTGATACTCTCATTGTCCTCAACGCCCCCCGCTTCAGTCACGTTCTCTGTACTGAAGGGGCCGAGGTCGGACTCCTCGGAGGGTTCCGTGGAGGACATGTGAGGAGGTGGATCTCTTGGAGATGGCGCCGGTGACGAAGGCGCGCTCATCCTGGGGAGAGCAGCGTGTTTATTCGTCGGGGGGGAAGACCCGTAGTCCGGCGCTGCTTGAGGAGAAGCGCGCTCGGACGGGGTACCCCCTACTCCGGGTTTTGGATTAAGATGAGGCGGATGCTCCCTTCTCCCGCCCTCGGTCATATGGGAGGGAATTCTCGGGGTAGCGCTGCCGAAGGGAGGACCCTTTGGGACTGGGGCCGCTACACCTTTAGCAGCAGAGGCGGCCGTGGGTGTCATCAGACCAACCCGAGCCGCTAAGGGTGCAAGAACGGAAGAGCGCGCCGCAGGCATTGGACGTCCGTGGGCGGGAGGAACGGAGCTCTTGGAAGCTTCAGAACGCGCTTTGGGGTTCCCCATAGCACTTCGTCTCGGAGAAGACCCCGAGCTGGAAGCAGGGGCAGTGGGCTCGCCAGTGGGGGCAGCCATTTCCAAGCGTGTCGCTTGTCGAGTCGAGGTAGCTCGATTGATGATAGGATTCGGATTTTGATGGTCGAAAACGGGGTCGGAGGGCCCTCGGGATGCCTTGGACTTTGCGGACATGCACGAGGGAGTAAGTGAAGAGGGGTGGAGATGGCGAGCAGCAATATATGCGCTCAACCATCCCGTCCCTGTGATGTCGGCTAAGGTATCCTTGACGTTGAATCGTTTCATCCCTACATCCCCGAGGACGTTCTCACGCGCGCTCGTGCCCCGCACGGCGCTGCGATTGAGTACCCGCCCTCTGTTGTTGTAGATGAAAGAGAGGCGGACTTGAAGAATCGAATGGTGTGACCAGCACGTGATCGGCTCTTCGGAGCCGATCGGCGAATTTAGCGCAAGAGCATAAGTCGGTATGCTCTTGTGCAGCACCTCCATCCCGCTGCAAGGCTTGCTTGCAAGCCTTCCATTTTCGCAGTGGGAGGCTTCGCAGCGCCTGTAGGGGGTCTGAGGCATCTCAGCGCTCGCCGCAAGGTTGAGCGCGTCTTAGATGCCTCGCCCCTACCGAGCGAGGAGCTACCCTCCCGCTCGTCTCCTCATGGCTACCATGCCTGAGTCGAGCAGAGGGTCTTTGCACCTCCCTCGGCCTTCAAGGCAGGGCACCTTAGCAGCTCGCTCTTCTCGAGTTGAGCGCTTGTGCCCTCCTCCGCTTCTCCAGCCTTGGTGAAGCCCTCGCGGTGGGCTCCATTGTGATGCGGGTTCCGTAGGCCTCGCCAGGCTGGAGGTAAGCGCGCACGGATATCGTATCCGGCGCAGCTATGTGTGACGGGAGGCGCCGACTCGGGCCCTCCCCGTGTTGTAACCCTTCATCTAGGATCCATGTCACCCTTGGATGGGGACTCCGCAGCACCGAGACCGTGGAGCAGTTATACGCATGCTCAGGCATTCAGCGGGTCCGGGGCGGGGGGTTCCCTCCAAGTAGGTGTTCACGACATTGTAGCAGATTGCAAGTAAAGATAATGATTATGTAAGTACCGATCCCGGATCAACTACTAACATAATAATGTGTACGTTTTGTATATAGAAGTAATGTATGTACAATACTGTCCTCGCGCGGTGTCGTCTAGCAGCGTCCTGTCCGTACCCCGTCACAACTGATGCGTCTGACCAAGTTCACTTGTGCCCCTGCTTCCAAACCACTCCTCCAGAGCCTTGATGAACGGTTGGCACTGATTATTCAGGAAACCGGAGCCTTCCGGGAATACGTGAAATCTCTTGAGACTGAGTTATACCGCTTCAATGCAACTGCGAGCTCCACTTCTCAGCCATCTGCCTCTCAAGTCTCATCTCCAGCACTGCCCACCCTGCCCACACCTCCTCTTCCTCCTGCGCCTATATCTCCGCCGTCTTTGACCAAGAACCAGCGACACCGACTCAATAAAGCCACCGCCACAGCCGCCCGAGCCCTTGCTCAATCGAAAGGCATCCAACAACACCCCGCAGCGAGAGCCAAGAAGGAGCTTCTGGGGAAAGTCAAGACGGAGAAGGAGGTGAAGGAGACTGATCCACCACTGACTTCCAAGGGCTGTTCCAAATGTGCAGGGCTTCCAGATGACCAGTATTGCATCCACCTCATCTGGGTAACTCGTTGGAACTGCGCTCATCTTATTGGTGGAGCTCTGACCTGCACTCCTCCTGGTTCACGACTCCGACCGAAATCTGTGGTAAGCCTTTTCTTGTGGTGTTTCTTTTTGAATCTTCTGAATTCCGTGTAGAAACACAAGAAAGGAGCAGTCAAGCGAGCACATCGTCTGGTCAAATATTACCACCCTCTGAAAGATCTCAAAATGGAGGTGGTCGAGCACCGGCCAAACATTTATGAGTGATGGGGTAAAGACATTGTGCGGTTTATGTACAAGCACGTTAACACCAAGGCCAAGATGGTAAGCCCAATTCAGTGCGGTACTCTTCTTTTTCCAACAATGACTTTACAGGTCGGGGGTGTACACTTCAAGGCTTTCTTAGACAAAACTCTGGAACACCTGATTCACAATCACCGCTTGGTCAAGGTGAGAGCCATTCAACGTCGTAGCATCATGCAGCGATGGGCATACAGAAGTATGACTGCCACTGGATCCCGACAAGCGAGCGGTGGTCGGAGAGGTGATACCTATAGTGCCTACGTGTGTCATCGTGGTGATACCCCAGATATCAAGGCCCTGTTTAGCGAAGCAATGGTAAGGCATTGTCTGTGTGGATGATATTTACTCAACATTTTTGATAGGCCACCGATATGATAATTGCAGCTGGTAACACGATTTGCCCTGGCTTGAAGACCCGGTTGGAGGGCCTCACCGCCACCTCTGGTGTCAACTACTTGCGGCGCACCGGTGTATCCAACTTCACGTGCAGCAACTACATCAGTTGCATACACCCAGATGGCGACTTTGGGTTGGAAGATCTTGAAGCTGGACGGGGTCGGAATAACGCGCGAGGGGATTTATCTCCCTGTGTCCAGCTGGTAAAGTCGGGTTGTGGTCCGGATGATTACAACTTTGCATACGTGCGATGGGGGGTTGTGGTTCGCACTATGGCAAACACCATGTGGTATGTAACCCACTAGACCTTGCATTCTGTCCTGATACCATATTGACAGGTTGTTCAACGGACGTGAGGAGCATGGCACCATAATGCCAGATCGATATGCCTTCAATATTGCGCAGTTGTACGGCAAACATCCCACAGCCACAGCCGCCAATGTACTTCAGGGCCGCCGTATCCGTGAAATCTGTTGTGGATATAATCTTCGACCTCGTGTATATTAGAAAATAATTTGGTTCATTTGGTCTTTCTTGGAATTGGTACTGCGAAAACGAAACAAAATGACAGACAATGATTTTAAACAAATGGATATCCACCCAGAAGTAGAGATTCCGGTTGGATGTGCGGAGAGTGGCCTTGGTTGCGCAGTTCCAAAGCCACCTGCTCATTGTGGACTGAGATCATTTCATCCAGAAAGAAATTGTACCTGTAGGAAGGTGAATGATGTGGTCGGAACAAAAAGAATTGGCGCACTTGATAACAGCCATATCTTGTACTACGTTTTGGAATTTACCAAACCAAACATTTGCCTGCTCTGCAGCTGACAAATTGAAGACCCATTTTCCGTCTGTGCCAATGAGTTCGCGGAAGCGTGCAGGATTGCAATGCAGCTGACAAAACACATCGCCTTCAGAGTGCTTGCATTTGAAGTGGAAGACATCGACTGGTAAGCCGATGTTATCAAAGTAGTGGTCGTCCTGGGCATGCAGATGCTTGAGTAAGGAGCAGTTGTTGTCGTAAAAAATGTAGGATGGAAAGGCCCCCTGATAACGCATGGGGAAGGTGGCCTTTAAGAAGTCCTGTAATTAAGGATAATAAGTACAAGGCCAGATGATGATTGAAGACGGTTTACAGTGACACCAGATACTCCCTCAGAACCAAACATGGTAGCTCGCGAAATTATAATGCCACAACACCGAACAAAAAGCTGTTCGTTATGAGTCCAGCTCCGGCTGAGTTTCCCCTTGACCCGTCCACCTTGAACAGACCCTGTGACTGTATCTGGAGCTGCAAGTAGACCAGGATTGTCTGTCAGAGCTCCTGCCAAGGGTACATCAGAAATAGTCGCATTCTGTAGCCGAGCTCGGAGCTGAAACATTGCAGAGTTCCTCTCCTCTGACTGTGTTTGGAAGGCCCTGTGTGTCTCAGTAGTCCACGTTCGAAAGCCAGGTTGAGCTGGTTCAGTGCAGCCCACGATACAACAGATCTTGATTTGATCACTATGGGAGAGGCAAAAAAAATCCCTTTGCGTCGGCAAAGCTTCCTGGCAGTTGTGTACGCTGCAGGAAAGGTGCCGAACGTTGACACCGTCATGAACACCAGCTGTGATTCGGTCTATAAGGGTGGAATCAGTGGAAGATAATAGATGACTCAAATACGGAAAGCTCTTACACCAGTTGCCATCTTCCCCTTGATAAAGCTTCATACAGTGATCGCAAGTATGAGCCCACATAGGCTGACCAGTTCCTGCCATTCTTGCATTCCTTTCTGCCATAGCCTGATCGAAACAATGGTTCTGATACCCGTGGTGCGGCAGTGTCAGAGCTTCACGGCGGATTTGCTTGTCCTGCAGCAGTGTGAAGAGAATGAAGGAGTCGAGTACATGGTCACCAGTGAGATCGTGGCTAAGTCTTGAACAGTTGGGGAGGTCAGAAGACCCTAATGTCAGATTGTAAACCCGAGCAATGCCTTGACAGGTACCACTTATGATAGTCAGCTCTTGAGACACATTACAGGGAATGGCCACTTACTGCTCAAGCACCATTTGTACTGTGAAGAACCGGCAGAGAGCTGGCTCAACGTAGGTAGATTCAGTGAGGTGGATGAACTGGGGGACTTCGTGTGTGTAATATTCTCTTTGCGCTGTCTCCTGGCTTGCATTACAGACAAAATAGTTGTTGTAATACCGGATATGGCAAGCTATCTGAATTTTGAGAGCCTGTAATACAAATCGGACTGAGACTTACACCAGCAATACCAAGACTTTGAAAAGATTGGAAGGACACCTTGGTGAAGCGTAAACAATCGTGCCTCAACTGTTTTTTCCTCTTTCAAATCGGATTTGCAGCCCAAACAGGATGTGATGGGTGGCAAGACAGGCTCTGCACCTAGATGGCAGATACTGATTAATATTCAAGAATCAGCGGTTAGGCCTAGGGGACTGACCAGTTGAAAAAGTGCGCGAGTGGGGACGGAAAGTGTCGTCCAAAGGTACAGGGGGTGTTGTCTTGTGGACTGTCTCAGCAAGATCACTGAAAGCACACCACATTAACTGAATGCGACTCGAGTCAAGCTTAAGTGCCGCAGCCAAGAAATCAGAGACCAGGGCGGGTAGAGAAATAGGTAGCGGCTGTCCCGGTGATACAATTTCTGGCCATAATCGTTGAGTACTTACAGCTGGTAACAGTACCGAAGGCGCGGATCGAAATTTTCCGTTTTGGGCTGTTTTTGATCCCCTCCAAAGAATTGCCTGTATCTCGGCCAATTCTGCACGGATTAGGTCGAAACATAGCTGGATTTTCCAGGCTAATTCAGCCGCAATTAGTGATAGAGACAGATCCGCAATAATATAATATTTTGGCTTGCTCCCAAAAGACAGCTCCCTGGCCGAAATTTCCGTGTACCGGGCTCAAACCATGTCGGATACCTCTAAATTTTCTTGAGCAGCACCATACATGCATTTGGAAGATTGTCATAGAGCGAAAAATAATTATATGTCTTGCCTAAGAGCTGTACTGTGCTTTGCGTACATTTTGAACGGCAATACATGAACTGCTTTATTTCTTCAAGTTCTCAACGAGATAGGCTGTTTCAATGCAACGTCGATTGGCTCTCCAGACGTTCCATTGGTTGACACCGTGTCCTACGGTTGAATATAACTGCATCGCGTCGCGGTACCGTAACTCTCAAGTTACCGCATCATTGTACACACAACGTGCCAGCAATTTCTCTTTGTTTCATGGATGGCAAATGGTGGAACCCTTGCAGCAGCCAGAGAACGCAAGAGCCAATGTCTCGCTGAAAGCAAGGCCAACAGCACTACTGTCCCCACCAGGAGTTCCAGCCCAGCCTCGATTCAATCCACCTTGGCTGCACACTCTCTCCACTCCATTGAGTCACAAACAGCAATGTCACTGTCCTCGGACGACAACCAGTGAAGAGTATGTTATATCTGTCTCTTTCATCCCACGCCAACACCGATCGACTCGTTTAGAGAAGAAAGCACCCGTGTAGGACTCGGAGGGTGTGGGGGGTGGTAGGAAAGGAGAAACCGGCCCCCTGTATATCAATGTTTTGGTTCAATCTTGCCGTCTTTACTTCATATGTACTCATAGTAATTCACAGCCATTATCCTGATGGTACCCGAGGCTATGTCTGAGGGCAGCCAGCGGCTTGCCATCCAAGCCACAATCTTGTTTTAGGACACTCTTGAGCTGATTCATGAGACGATTGGCTATGTTAGTGTGGTACAGAAATCCGCAACAACTAATCTTCGCACCGTCGACGACTGGGATGGCTTTGGTCACCGATGCCATTATAGAAGAAGGAAGTAGACATGCGGCCGAATCTGCTGGCACGTTGTGTGTACAATGATGTGATCACAGTAACTTGATAGTTACCGCACCGCGACGCGACAGGACGCGATGCAATTATATTCAACCGTATGAAATGGTGTCTACCAATGAAATGTCTGGAGAGCCAATCGACGTTGCATTGAAACGGCCTATCTCGTTTAAAACTCGAAGAAATAAAGCAGTTCATGTATTGCCGTTCAAAATGTACGCAAAGCACAGTACAGCTCTTAGGCAAGACATATAATTATTTTTCGCTCTATGACAATCTTCCAAATGCATGTATGGTGCTGCTCAAGAAAATTTAGAGGTATCCGACATGGTTTGAGCCCGGTACACGGAAATTTCGGCCAGGGAGCTGTGTTTTGGGAGCAAGCCAAAATATTATATTATTGCAGATCTGGTTCTATCAATAATTGCGGCCGAATTAGCCTGGAAAATCTAGCTATGTTTCGACCTAATCCGTGCAGAATTGGCTGAGATACAGGCAATTCTTTGGAGGGGATCAAAAACAGCCCAAAACGGAAAATTTCGATCTGCGCCTTCGGTACTGTTACCAGCTGTAAGCTCAAAGAAGCGTTGGAGTTGAACAAATTGGAGGTTATTGGACAAAGATTTGTGGCCCAAGAGCCTTTGAAGGACACGAACAGCAATTTCAGTCATTGGCATGATCAAGAGATTGAATTGCCAGATCTGGAAGTCAGCGGCGCTGCAGCTGGGCACCTGCGGGTTGGGCCCTGCAGATATAGGCCTGCAGGCATAAACCTGCAGGTAGTGGCCTGAGGGGACTTCATTCTGTTGTGGTATATTTTGACTGTGGATTAGCTACAACTCAGAGAAAAGCCTCGCTCAGAGCCCATCGTGCCAGTGGAGCTGTCTGAGGTTCCCATACGCCGGCTTCGCAAATGTACCCGAACCCACAACCCCTCGGCGCCATCACTACAGCCAGGGAAAGCACCGAAATGCGCCAAGAAAGGTGGAGAGAGAGAGCTGAACCTTGACTGGGAGCTGGTCGCAGGAGGGAAACGTTGGTGGGCTCGGGATCTGGCGCGTGAGAACCCCGAGGAGTTCAAGTTGGAATGGCCTGAATATGCACATCTTGTGGATGATCTTTAGTTGATATATTGCTTAATCGTAACTCGACTCCTATGCTTGAATCGAGATTGTTTTAGTGAGTTGAAAATATGTTTCACCCAGGTCGAGTTCAACTGTCTAAATCAGAACGGAAGATTGGGGTTGAAGATGGGTACACGGTTTCTACACCAAGGTAAGTAATGACATCACAGACATCTTGTCAACCGAGAAGATCGGCGCGGCTTGCTAACATCTCGACAAAATGACGAAGATCGACAGCACTGACGAATATCAAAAACAGCACTGACGAACAAGATAATCTGGACTGACTTACGAGTTTGTAAATGTCCCCTTTTAATGTCCATAGTTCTATAACTAGTCTTATCTTATGACCAAGCTAATTAAATGCTTTGTGATGTGAGCTGGAATCGTCGAGAACACCAAGAACTGGTAGCGGGCCCTGCCGCTGGTCGGCCACGTAGTACCAGATTTATACAGCAACGGAATGCAACGATCTGTCGCTGGGAATCAACGGTATATACTGACGGATCGAATCAAGATGGATGCTAGAGCTCTCAGCGGATCAAGATGCAACTTATACTTCCAGTTTCACAACAAAAATTACTTCCACTTCCCTTGTGAAAGACGTGAAAGACGACTCTCTACCCCTGGTCAGAGGCCTTCAACTAGGTGAGAGCTAGTCTCTCTAGACAGACACTATACATTTTCTTAATTCGTATCTCGTTGGTATATAGGTAAGAGCCCACTGTTGATTCAATGCTGTAAGGAGGTTTCCAGGTTACCATTTCGATCCAACTCTTGCCCCCTTCAACGGTCCTTGAACGGTCTGCGGCATTATCGATTGTCATCTGTCTCACGGTTCACCTCAGCGCTTGACTTGATGTTAACTCGAAAGGATAAGACTCGGATAATCCAAGATCGAATGCCAATGAAGAATCCCGAAGCACACTTTTTTTTTCGTGGTTGTAGGAGGAGCCTCCCAAATCGAATTCTTGAATTCCTCCCAACCCTTCACTCTCACGAGTTTCATTGCGTGGGCTTAGAGTTGTTATCAAGTTGGTTACTGGCAGATCGCGACCCGCATTTTCTTTCTGGGGAACAGACTGAATGACAGATTGTGATGAGTATAAATATATATTCTGGGCATTCGGGACGGTTTTCTCTATCCTGTCGTCTTCCCTGTCCACTGGCTGGAGTATGAGCCTTTCGATCGCTTCAAACTCGCCGGGCAATGATTCTCATTGTATGCGCATTTCGTCGCATCATTCCGCCTTTTGACCTTACGGTACTCCTAGCGACCCAAATCGACCTCCATCCGCAGGATGGCACTCAAGCACAACCAGATGCTCTAATTACTTCTTTCATGTTCTTCCAGATATTTGGAGGCCATCTTGGAATCCCCATTATCCTCTTGACCACCGCACTCTCGAAAACCATTCAACGACGGGCGATTCTCACCAGCTTCTTAGTCACCTGGGTGATATACACTATGTCCTATACGCTGCTGTAAGTCGTATATATGTCAACCAATTCCAATGCTGAATTGTCCAGACTGTATACTGGTACTCAAACTGGCCCGGAACCTCCCATACAGCTCTGCATCACTCAGGCTGCATTGATATATGGAGCCCCAGTGATGTGCGCTTATATCCATTTATCTGCCCACCTTCCACTAATATCACCCAGGACTTCAGCGGCCGGTTTAGCATTTGTCCTCCATGTTTGTACGGGCCAGAATCTGGAAAACAGAGTTTAATTATGTGCCGTAGCTCTGGTTTTCCCTCAGGACGGGGACACCAGAAAGATGGCACATGCTCCTGGTAATGTTTGGTCGCAGTCATAAGTCCAGCGAAACGATTAACCGTGTTCCCCAGCTGCTGACTACTCCGTATATACTCTTTGTCGCTTTCTCAATCACTATGGGGGTGGTGCGTAGATGGCCTTTTGGTTTATCGGTGTCTTACAGTGACCAGATTGGGTCACTGAATCCAGAGACTATATCACGGTCGCAGGGTCTGTACTGCAGCACCAGTCTTCCTATGGCGTACGCCCTTGAACCCCCCCTGTTGGTTTGGCCTTGACATCTTTTCTTAGCAATGCGCCACCAGCCCTCACTGCTCTCATCATGTCGACAGTTATTGTCTTCCAAAGCATGTTTTTTCTTCCTTTTCCCTCATCTACATCTGACGGAATTATTTCTCAGCTCTCGTCTGCATTAGGCTCTATCGTCACCGCAGGGCCTTCCAAAACATGGCCCGTCCCAATGTTGGTGGCACTCCCTTGGATCTTTTTGTTCGGGTCGGGATATTCGGTGCATACTCATTCCTCGCTGTCATGTAAGTTCGCATTTTCAAGGTACACCAATACGATGAGCTGTCGATTTAGCGCGGCTATCTCTTTTTGGGCCGCTTCCGGAAGCGATCTTCCCTACTTCATCATAGCATCTCGTACGTGAATATTCTCACATTTCACGGCTTTGATCTGACATTCGCTTTTACGCTAGTTCCTACTGCAGCGTTCTTCGTTTTTGGCATGCATGCGGTAAGCTCAACTGTCCACCTCCTAGTGGTAGTGTATTCTGAACTTAAGATCGCTTCCCAGGATCTCTTGCGTGCGTGGGGGATCGCTGCTGCAGCGAGATTCATCTTTCGTGCATTCCTGTGTCGGTCTCGGTCGGAGACGTCGAAATCAAGGACCCTGCCTGATCCGTATCCGTTCAATAATTCCAGACGGCGAGGCGTTGTAGATGATCCGCACGGGGACTTTCTCCAGATGGACGCGATTTCGGACAACGGTTCAAGGGAAACTGTCCAGATGGTTAAAATTCATTGAAATTCGGTCTGGAATTGATGTATGATACGTAGGAGGTTTGTTGCTTCTAGAAGAACGACGACAAAAAGTTGTGCAATCGCAAAAAATCAACCGTGGGAACCGCTCGGTTAATCCCGGCTCTCAGTCTTGCTCCGCACGTTCTTCACTCATTACCCATACCCAGCGTATATAATCCAATACCGGTCAACGTGGCCGTGTTTGGGACTGAATGGGTATTTCATGGTGTTTATCATCGATCAACTCTCGAGCCCTCCGCTTCCGCTTCTTGTTGAAAGACGCTGGACCATGAGTGCAAACTCATCATATTTTCAAATGAAAAGGTTTAGTTCTTTTTCCTCGAAATGAGTGCGAAGTCGGGGCGTTTGATGGTTGTACAGTAAATAACCCTTGCTCTACGCGGGCAGCTGATTAAAACGGTAGTAGCAGGCTGCAGAATAGGGCCAGTCTATGAACGATGTCCCCAAAAAATGCTAGTGCCGTCCAAATATACGGACGTGTGTGCTGCTCAATCTGTCTGCGAAGAGCAAGTCAAGGGGGTGAGCACAGCCACCCAACACTCAGACAAAGACAAACAAACAACCGCTCGCGACCCGATATGGTATCAGTTTACCTCACGGCCACCACCACCCACCACGCCGCAACGCTCCCTGCCAGTAGACTGACCTGCCGGGCATATAGTGCAGATTCTGTAACCCAGGTAGGTCGTGGAATCGGGATACTGTCCGAGCGGGCAGGTCGGAGCCCGGCCCACTCGCATGATCGCCGAGTTTTCGCGCCCCCTAGAATGGATGAGCATCTAGAACTTGAAGGAAGTTCAGGACTCGGGAACTTACTGCGGGGGAGAGGCGTCGACAGTAATTTTAGACAAGACAATGAGAACGGTAGAAACAAAATGGATCGACAAGAACATGGCGTACGCTGACAAGCGAGGTAAGTTAAAGTGTGGAGACGAGCTGCTGCGAAGCGGTGTGTTGAGCTGAAGGTCGCGCAGAATTTGTACCTCTGGAGGGCGTGGATGATCGCATTTGCGTGTATTCACGGCGGAAGGCGGGTGAGTCGTCCGTGTCTAACTTGCCCACATGATGCAAAAAATGTATTGGCCGGAGTGTGGAGAAGACATGGGCTGCCCGTTGGAGGGCGTGGATGATCGCATTTGCGTGTTTTCAAGGCGGAAGGCGGAAGAGTCGCCCGTGTCTAAATTGCGCACATGGTGCGGAAATGTATTGACCAGAGCGTGGAGAAGACATGGGCCGCACCGAGACACGGAAGAGCGGAAAAATATTTCTATCCGCGGGTGGACACCAAAATTTTCCGTAAGATCAAGGGCGGAGGCGCCACAGGTGTCTATGGCAATGGAGTGTTTCGTCCTCGTCGCCGAAAAATACAGGAGTCGGACATGCGCGCGGCGCCGCGATGCGGACTGGCGCGGCGACGGCGGGTACTGCGGCATTATGCCTTTTCGCAAGCGAAAGACGGTAAACCCAATGAACTAGCGAATTAGAGCGAACACACACTCTGCGGTGGGCTCCAGAGAACTGTGGTCCTGGTACAGAGGGACACAGCCACATCGCACACGACCAAACAAACAACCGCTCGCGGCCGAATATGGGAATTCTCGACGACAGAAGATAATGTTACGTGGTGGCATCCGACTCGGACTCCAGAGAAGGCAGCATGGCATGGTATCATTCTACATTGCAAGGGCGGAACGAAAATCCGCGAAAGTACTCTGGTGAATAGCAGAGCAAGCCATACGTCGGCGCAACAGGAACAAGGAGCAACACACAGACATCCGCTATCGCTTCCCGCCCGGCCTCCGCCTCTGCCCCTCCCACCACCCCTCCCCCGTCCGCCCGCGGCGGCGCGGCCGAGGGCCACGCCGCCCCGGCCCTTGCTCGCGAATCTGACGGCCTTGCGGACGTTGAGCATCGGCTCGTCGGACTGCGCGGCGGCGGGGTCGCGGCGTGATTTTTTGGCGTCGGAGCCCATGCGCGAGATGAGCGCGAGGGAGGCGTCTTTTTCGTCTGACAGCGGGCGCTCGGTCGGGTCGAACTGGGCGGGGTGAGCATGTCGAACACAGTAAAGGGGAAACGCCACACACCTTCCGCTTCACGCCGCGGACCTTCTTCTCGCCGTCGAGCTTGCGGTCGAACTTGCCCATGCTCGCGGTGCTGACGCGCGAGGTCGCGAGGGTGCGCTCGATCTGCTGCTTGCGCGCGTCGCGCGGGCGGGGCTCGCCGTCCTCCCCTTTCTTGCCGGTGCCCCCGGCGGCGCGCGCGGCGTTCCCCAGGCGCTGCTTCTCGTTCTTCGCGACGCGCGCCCTGCGCTCGTCGCGCGCCGCCTTCCGCGGGTCGAAGTCCACGTCCGCGTTCGCGGGCACCTCGGTGATCCACTGCGCCTCGAGGCGGCGGTTCTTCCCGTCGCGGCCCCAGCGGTTGACCCAGTCCTGGCGCTCCTCGTCCCACTCGCGCTTGTCGCGGACCTTGTGCTGGATGCCCTTCGCGGCGGCGAACTGCTCCCACTTGGTCGGGGGCGCGGGCTTGGGGAGGGGCTTGGCGCGGGGGAGGGCGGTGGCGGGGGGCGGGAGCTGGGCGAGGGGCCCGTCGTCGGAGCGGGTGGTGGGGAGGGCGAAGAGGGCGGCGAGGAGGGCCTGGGCGCCGTCGCGGGCGAGGGACTGCAGGTGCGCTTCGAGGTTGGCGGCGTAGCTGTCTTCGTCTATTGGGTTGAGGTCTGTGACTAGTAGCAGACCCGCATCCACATCGAGGGGCGTCTCTTTTTCGACGGTGATGGCCGCGCTGGGTTTTGTTAGCAAATTACCAATGAAATAAGAGGATACCCACTATTTTGCAGCATTCGACGCTATTATGTTCGAGACGTCCATTGCAGTCTGAAAAAGTAAATTGTGTTTGGTTCAGGGACTACAGCCAAGCACCGTAATTGTGTTTGGTCTGGTGATTGTAGCTAAACACACTGTGTTTGGTCCGGCGACTGCAGCCAAGCATCTCTGGTCCGGCGACTCACTTGGACGCGACCATGGACAACCAAACAAACCAGGAAAAGGTTCTCGCAGATTTCGTGGCGTTAATCGCGTCCAACGACCAGTCCAAGCAAGCCGCAATCCAGCAAAAGCTCGAAGAAATCATGAAGAGCGGTGGAATGACACACGAGGCCATGTTCAAGGTCCGCCTTAGTCAACTATTCACGCGTTTGTCCCAATCCATCCCACAGAAACTCCAAGCAATCCAAGCAGAGCAGGTCCGCTCAAAGGCTGCCGCCGCTCCCAAGGTTGCTTCCGTCTTGTATCACCACAAATCTTGTTGAGTTCTAGCAGCAGCCGCCTCCACCCCACCAACAACCCGGCCACCCCGCGCCTCAAGTCCAGCGTCGACGAGGGCCCCTTCCTCTCCACCCTCTCCGCCGACGCCTCCGCCTACCCCATCAGCGCCACCCTCACCACCACCAACCCCGGCCCCGTCCCCTGGCCCCCCGCCTCCGCGTCCGCCTCCGGCCCCTCCGGCTCGCGCCCGACGCTGACCGGCGGGAACACCACCGGCCGCATCTCCGGCACGCCCGCCCAGATACTGCGCGAGGAGCCGCTGCCGATCACGTTCACGCCGGACCACCGCACCCAGCCGGGCGGCGCAGGCGGCGCGGCGCGCAAGGCGGGCGCGGGCGGCGCGGGCGAGATGAGCATGCGGCGCACGATACACGATCTGGTCGCGAGCGTGGACCCGAACGTCAAGATCGAGCCGGAGGTCGAGGACGTGAGTCGCGTCGCGTCTCTTTTTTGGGAGTGGGCGAACTGAACCCACGCATACACAGCTCCTCCTCTCAATCGCAGACGAGTTCATCGACTCGGTCACCAACTTCTCGTGCCGCCTCGCCAAGCACCGCGGCGGCGACACCCTCGAGGTGCGCGACCTGCAGCTGCATCTCGGTGCGTCGCGCTCTCCCTCCCCTCTTCCTCTTCCTCTTCCCCTCTTCTCTCCTTCTAATCTAATCTGATCTAATATCTAAAACGCAGAACGCAACCACAACATCCGCATCCCCGGCTTCTCCTCCGACGACACGCGCATCTCCCTCTCCCAAGCCTCCTCCGCCATCCTCCCCCCCGCGCCCCCCGCCGCCGCCGCCGCCACAAAGCGCGGCGGCGCAGGCGCTGGCGCCGGCGCCGGCGGGGGCACGCATATGACGCTCAGGAGCCAGCGCCTCGCGCAGGTCGCGCTGGCGAAGCGTGAGGGGCGGGGCGTGTAGGGTGGGCGGACGCTTTCTGTATACTGTACGTATTGTGCTCTTAACTAATGTATTGTTATTATCGCTTGCGCGTCGGCGCGGGACGCGTGCTCGTTGCCGGGTCATGATAATATCCAGCCTCCGATGATTATTACTATATCCGGTCGCGAGCGGTTGTTTGTTTGGTGGGAATCGATTTGTTACGCGGCGAGTAAGTAATAAGTAATCCTCCTCTTGTGTTGCCCATCGCTCCTCCTCCTCCTCCTCCTTTCTTGCATGTCCACCCCACCAGAACAACTGGAGAACCTGGGAGGTGCATACCAGATCCTCAATAACTTTCAAGCCCTCCTATAAGGTTAAGACAGATCCAGCCGCGGAGTAGTACACTGCATTTCAGTCATTTTTACTTTCAATGTGATGGTGTGAAGACCGTTGCTTCAAAACTACCTCAAGGCCACTCGGGCCGCCACGGCCGTCTACTACGCCGCAGTCTTGATCTACCAGGGCTCTCTCTTGACAATGCCCTACAACATCGCCATCATCGGCGCTGGTCCCGGTGGCTGCACCCTCGCCCGCCTGCTGATGCAACAAACCAGTGCGACCGTGACCGTCGAAGCCGAGGAGTCCATCAACTTCCGCGCGCAAGGCGGGACCCTCGACCTGCGGCACGACGGCGGGCTCGCCGCCATCAAGGCCGCGGGCCTCCAGGACGCCTTCGAGCGCGACGCGCGCTACGACGGCGAATCCCTGATGATTGCCGACAAGCACCTCAAGGCGTGGCTGCGCATGACAGAGACAGGCGCGAAGAACAGTGCGTCGCGGCCAGAGATCGACCGCCGGCTCCTCCGGCAGCTCCTATACGACTCCTTGCCGGAGGGAACCGTGCTGTGGAATCGAAAAGTGGAGAACGTGACACGGGATGCCGGGGGGCGGGCGGCGCTGCACTTTGCACTGACTGGGAGCGCGGCTGGGGGATTCGATTTGGTGGTTGGCGCCGATGGCGCGTGGAGCAAGGTGCGCGCGGCGGTGACGGACGTGAAGCCGCACTACTATGGCGTTCATTACATCGCGATGGTCGTCTCGGAGGTGCAGAGCCGGCACCCAGACCTCTACGAGCTCGTCAACCGGGGGTCCGTCTTTGCCTTCTCCGACGGGAAGAGCATCACGGCGCAGTACCTGTCCGACGGGTCGCTGCACTGCGGCGTGGCGGGCGTCCGCGCCGAGCACTGGCTGGAGGACACGACATTGAGCCTGGACCAGCCGGGCCAGCTCAAGAAGGTCTTGCTGGATGAGTACACCGGCTGGGATCCGCTGCTGCGGAAGATCATCGAGGTCGCAGACGACGGACTCCTGGCAGAGCCGCGCGCTCTACATGCTCCCGCTGGACCACCACTGGACGCACCAAAGTGGCATCACGCTCATCGGCGACGCCGCGCACCTCATGACCCCGTATGCTGGCGTCGGCTGTCAACGTCGCGATGCACGACGCCGTAAAGCTGGCGCAGGCCGTCCGAGCCGCCGAGTCCGACGGGGGCACTCGCGAGCAGCTGGATCGGCACCTGCAGGCGTTCGAAGAGGACATGTTTGTCCGCATGGCCGCCGCGCAGCGCCTCTCGTGGGAGAACTGCCGCGACATGTTCTTCGTCGCGGGCGCCCCGCGGGCCAAGATCCAGGAGTACGTCGGCCGCATCGTGGAGTACGAGTGGCCGCGCTGGGGAGCGCTGGCGCGGCCATTCATCCGGGCGGGGTTTGGGGCGATCAAGTTGTTCAGGTAGCGGTGGAGGTGGTGGATGGCGTTTTGATGCGTGTTTACTAGGGCGGATGGAGGGTGGGACTGGCGAATCACGGGACGCGGACTGCATCGTCGACGCGGACCGGGGGGCTGCCGCGCGTCGCGCGTGTGCTGCGACCGCACGAAGGACGAGTTCTTCCGCGAGGCGGTTCCAGAAGGCGTTCAATAAGCGGAAACGGAGGCAGTCGCGGGCGGGTGAGCGATTATTTGATTTAGGGCACCGGGACATAGCAGGCGCAAACGACACCTGTCTCGGCATCGCTGCCGGAAATGCGAGAAATAGTCAAAAAAAAATAAGTCTATCCTTACGGGAAGTCAACCACTGCTCCTAAATATTTCCAGAAATTTTGGTTCAGAAATGGGGGACGAGTTCCCAAATTGATGTGGGCGGGAATGCCATTGATGTGGGCGGAGAATACCATCAATGTCTGATCATTTGGGAACTCGTCCCCCATTTCTCAACCGAAATTTCTGAAAATATTTAGGAACAGTCCTCTGATACATTCACACAGAACTGTTGATCCAGAATTTTTATTCGATCCGAGAACAGGTCGATTTCAGTGAATCTTTAACAATCTTCCCAATAAGGCTAATACATCACGTAGGGCAACTGCGTCTGTCCGCTACCTTATCTACTGTTGTCGGAATCTGTCGCGGAGATTTCTCTCCCCCCTTGGACGGGACTTCTTTCGCCCTACCGCAAAGGCTAGCCTACGCTACCTTGCCGGGGTAGAATCTGTTTACTGTGTGAACTTGTCATGTCCCAGAGCAACTGAACAACTCACGTCAGGTATCCGGACGGGAGGTAGGACTTGTCCCCATCGTAGAGCAGATTTTCGCGCTTGGTCCTGACTTCCACCAGGTACACTGCAACAGGCACTATGTCTTCCCCCCGGAGACCCTCCCGGTACGTCTTTAAAGCCTCAAACACAAGTTTGAGGCGCTCATTCCACCCTACTCGACGACCCACTGTGGCGGCGTCCTCTTCCAACGCGTCCCCTGCATACGGCCGTGACATCCGGACCTCCCCCAAGAACTCTGCGTTCTTTATCTCCTTTTCAAAGCGTCCAAAGTGCGCGACGACTCTGCGGTATGTTTCCTTCGGCCTGTGCCATACAAGCGCCGTGTGGTGCCCGTATTTCTCCTCTGGCAAGGCGAATACGAGGAATGTGTGGTCGAACCGCTCCGTGAAGGGCAAAAGGGCTGAAATAAACTGGGGCATCTGCATCAAGAGTTTGTTTACACCTAACTGCCGCAGACCGCACCATTTATACCGCATGGGCGCTAATACTCTCCCGCAGGCAAGAGGTGGCGCCGATCCAGATCGCGTACCCACCTGTACCCACCAAGAAGCACGACCCACCCCCCAAATAAGGAAGGAGTGATGGACAGGTGTCAATGCGGCAGTTACGGCCGTAAGAGGCGGCACAGACGGCACGGGGCTAATATTTTCTTCTCAACGCGTCGCGTCACAACGTGGTTCACGGGTGCCATACGCTCGGCCGGTTTACCCCCTCGAGACTGCTGTGAAGTTACGTGGATGTGCTGGGTAATACAGAGGCAGGTTATTTGACACGCCAATACTTGATACAATTTGGGTTTGGACTTCGAGCTAGTCTCGATCACTGGCAACGCTCGTCGCTGAGATGGATCCTCGTAGAGCCAAAGTGAACAGCTCGAATACCTTGATGATTTTTTTTAAATTTTTTTGGCCCTACGCTGTCCAATGCACAGATCAAGAGTCTAAATTCAAGTTCCTCTCTGCCCTTGATCTTGTCGGAAATTTTAATTTCCACCCGCAGATAGAAAATCTTCGTTCTTCCGTGTCTGAGTGCGGCCCATTTCTTCTCCACACTCTGGTCAACACATTTTTTCATCATGTGGATAACTCAGACACGGACGACTCTTCCGCCTTCCGCCTTGAATACACGCAAATGAGATCATCCACGACTCACCATGGCCCTCCAAAGATATAAATTCTGTGTGGCCTTCAACTCAACACACCACTTCACAGCAGCTCATCTCCACACTTTAACTTATCTCACTTGTCAGCGTACACCATGCTCTTGTCGATCCATTTTGTTTCTACTGTTCTCATTGTCTTGTCTACTGTCAACGCCTCTCCCCCCCAGTAAGTTTCCGAGTTCTGAGCTTCTTTCTAGTTGCTCATCCATTCTAGGGGGTGCGATAACTCGGTGGTTATGCGAGTGGGTCGGGCTCTGACCTGCCCCGCTCAGACAGTATCCCGATTCCACGACCTACCCGGGTTACAGAATCTGCACTACCCGGCAGGTAAGTCTACTGGCGCCTTGCCCAGTTTCCCCAGATCTCAACTCATTTCCCAGGCAAAACCTGCGACGGAAATGGCGCCACGGACTGCGACACCGGGCATGCGCAACCCTGTAGGTCGTCGAGAATCCTTGTGCTCGACAGAGCCATGATGCTTTTCCAGACACCGGTACGAGCGGTGTCTGCCCTGAATGTCCCCCTGGAACCTACCAGAATAAGAGGGGCGCAACATTTTGCATTCCATGCCCTGGGGGAGCGTACACACCTTGTGAATAGAAACGACTCTCCACATTCATTCTGTTCTTAACATTTCTTTCATCTCAAGACAACGCGACCATAAACTGCAACAAAGCGCCCAGCGGGTAGTTCCAGGCCTTGTGAGTTATTCCATTCATCTGCTGCAACTTTTCTGAACCCGAGTGTCCTCTAGCCCCGGGAAACCCTTCAAGTGCGAGACGTGCTGCGGTTGGGAAGCGCTTGCCAACGGCAACATCGTCCCGAGTAACTGCACGGTATCGGCGAAGCCCAACTCATACAAAAACTCCGGCAGCGGTTGCACTGCAGACAAAAAGAACTGTGTGCATGCTCTCACTTGTGCTCAGAACCCCACCACTGGCGCGTGCCGTTAGTGTCTCTTTTTTGCCCGTATAGCAAACTCTGATGATTCTCCCTCCTCAGCCCCGGGCTCGGAGACATCCTATCAGATTTAAGCACGTGGTGGCTGCTGGCCGTAAGCATGAAGTAGCAACTCGCACACTCCTCTTCCTCTTTATCCCTTTCCATGTGACAATGATTTTCGTGTTTTGTACTGTACAACCATCAAACCCCGAGTTCGCACTCATTTCGAAGAAAAAGAACTAAACCTTTCCATTGATTTTGTGTCGCAATTACATTTGTTTCCTTCCTGTACATTTGAAAATATGATGAGTTTGCTCTCGTGGTCCAGCGTCTTTCAACAAGAAGCGGAAGCGGAGGGCTCGAACCAGTTTGTGAATTGATTGATGATAAACACCATGAAATACTCATTCAGTCCCAAATACGGCCACGTTGACCGGTATTGGATTATATACGCTGGGTATAGGTAATGAGTGAAGAACGTGCGGAGTAATAAGACTGAGCGTCGGGATTAAGCGAGCCGTTCCCACGGTTGAATTTTTGCGATTGCACAACTTTTTGTCGTCGTTCTTCTAGAAGCAACAAACCTCCTACGTATCATACATCAAGTTCCAGACTGAATTTCAATAAATTTTAACAATCTGGACAGTTTCCCTTAAACCGTTGCCCGAAATCGCGTCCATCTGGAGAAAGTCCCCGTGCGGATCATCTACAACGCCTCGCCGTCTGGAATTATTGAACGAATACGGATCAGGCAGGGTCCTTGATTTCGACGTCTCCGACCGAGACCGACACAGGAATGCACGAAAGATGAAGCTCGCTGCACCAGCGATCCCCCACGCACGCAAAAGATCCTGGAAAGCGATATTAAGTTCAGAATACACTACCACGAGGAGATCGAGAATTGAGCTTACCGCATGCATGCCAAAAATGAAGAACGCTGCAGTAGGAACTAGCGTAAAAAGCGGACGTTAAATCAAAGCCGTGAAATGTGAGAATATTCACGTACGAGATGCTATGATGAAGTAGGGAAGATCGCTTCCGGAAGCGGCCCAAAAAGAAATACACGCGCTACATCGACAGCTCATCGTATTGGTGTACCTTGAGAATGCGAACTTACATGATAGCGAGGAATGAGTATGCACCGAATATCCCGACCCGAACAAAAAGATCCAAGGGAGTGCCACCGACATTGGGACGGGCCATGTTTTGGAAGGCCCTGCGGTGACGATAGAGCCTAATGCAGACGAGAGCTGAGAAATCATTCCGTCAGATGTAGATGACGACGACAACCACAGTATTGTGCTTAAGTAAAGTATTACTCATTATCGCTTCGAGCGCGTTGGCGCATTGGGAGACCAGGACGCGATGCCAATATCAATTTAACGAGACGAGGGCTTAAAATAACGCAGAACGTGACCGCGTCTCGGTCGCGTCGACGCGAAGTCGACGACGCGCACTTGAGAAAAAAGCGAGTCCTCGACGATCGCGGAGGGTGAGTGATAAGAATGACCGCAAGTGCGTAGAACGTGACCGACTGAGCTCAGCATAGAATGGGACGCTGACAGGGAGACTGCACCCCACAATTGAGTTTGCTTTGGATGGACGCCCTGCCCCGGTGGCGAGCAACGTTACTTTAACCATGCTTTGCGGATTCGCATGCCGGTAACACTATCTCTTGCTCCGTTTTCGCGGACGCGAAACGGTGATAAGCGGCGAGTCGACAATTCCCATATGTGGCCGCGAGCGGTTGTTTGTTTGGCCGTGTGCTACATTATTCAAGAGCATATCGACGCGTTTGTGGTACCCCGATTGAAGATCAGCTATTCGTGTATGATATAGCTGTACGAATCCTGAACTTGAGCACGTGGAATGCGTTACTGTTACTAGTATTAGTTGTTTTTTTGGTTGTTTTTCTGAGTGCTACGTCGAAAGTAGTAAGCACACAGACACTCATTTTTGCGTTCATGTCACTAACCTGAACCACCGATCGTCTGCGAGGCGTTCCTGTCTGCAAACACGTTCAATTATTAGATCCGTGCGTGCTGTAAACTACTCACCAGCCTTCGACTGCCTCTGTTTCCTCTTGTTGAAGGTCTTCTGGAACCGCCTCTGCTGCTCTGGGCGTGCCCGGCGGTATATCTCATGGAACATCTGAAAGTCCTGGAAAAACTCGTCCTTCGTGTGGTCGAACAGGAACTGCAGCTTCCGGTCGCAGCACACGCGGGAGGAGAGACACGCCCTGCAGGCGGCCTGGTCGCTGTCGACGATACAGTTCTTGCCGCCGTCCCGGCTGCCGGTGCAGCGTATACACGTCTTGCCGTTAGATTAGATGAGATGAGGTGAGAAGAGATTACGCCCGTGTTTCTCTCCGTCGGTGTCGGTGACAACGACTCGGATCTCTCACCTGCGTGTTCTCCGAGTTCCACCTCCGCACCTCGTCGCTCCCGACCCACGCGCCGCCCGCGTCCTTACAGCGGGAGCTGATCTCTGTGATCCGGCGCCAGAACGATATGACGGTGTCTTCCGAAGGATCGATGGAGGGGAAGCTGAGTCCCGGCTCCGCGTCCATGGACGGTTCTGGAAAGTAACTCTAAAGCACCATCATTTCTTGATCATTTCCTTGTGGGACTCACCGCGTAACAAATCGATTGATGAAGCCTCCCACCAAACAAACAACCGCTCGCGACCGGATATAGTAACAATATCGACTTGTGGCAGAAAACGTTGACCCCGAGAGCAAGAGATAGTGTTACCGGCATCCGAATCCACAGAACGACAGCGTTTATCTGAGGGATCGGTGGATGGGAAGCTGAGTCCCGGCTCCGCCGCGTCCATGGACGTTTCCAGTGAAAAGCGGCTCTGAGGAAAGGCTATTCTAAAGCACCGTCATTTCTTGATCATTTTCTTGTGGGCTCGCCTAAGAAGCACCAATTGCAAATTGATGATCTCTCTGACATGTTTATTGATGTCCCCTGAGGCCTGATGTCCCACATCGTATCCTCGGCGACAGACGCTTCAACATTGTGATCTCTGCACTCCGTTCGACATAGACGAACAGAAAAAAGATGAAAAGGAGCAATGAGCATACCTAGGCTTGGTATTGATTCAATTTGTAAACATAGAATGATCTCGAACCTCGATATGTGGGTTAGAACTTAAAATAACGCAGAACGTGACCGCGTCTTGGTCACGTCGACGCGCGCTCCAGAAAATAATCGAAAAAAGCGAGCCCTCAACGACGGTGGGTGGTAAAATAACCGCAAGTGCGTTGAACGTGACCGACTGAGCTCAGCATTGGGATGGGATGGGATGAGCGCTGACAGAAAGTCTCGCAGGACGATGAGACGACAAGTAACGCTCTTCCGCCACCACCACCCGGAAGAGAGGGACCAAGACAAGACCTATGTAGCACCAAGGATTGGATTGTTGACGAGCAATTGGCAATTAGCAATTGTAATTTCCGCGGGGTGAGCAACGACGTTTCACATAGCCCGACACTGCAACTCGACACCAACGTTTCCGCTTTGGCTTGTAATTTGGTAATTTGCCTCCGGGAATGGACATCCCGGGCGTAGAGGCGACGGCAGTGGCAGATAATTCGAATCCGGATGACATAGATGCATGATTTCGAATTGTGGCGTGTTAGATTGATAGGGATGGGATGGAAGGATGCCACAGTGCGGGAACGACCAAGGAACGACAGCGAGTTGACCGATTCCAGGGTAGGTGTTGGCGACGCTAGGTTGATCATACACCGAAAGATAGAATGCATACAGATGTACCGGGGCTACATAATTACATATGAGGACACAGAGAAAAGAAACTCGACCTAGGAAAGGAATAGGGTATTAGATCCAGGTCATCGAAGCGGAAACCACCAACAACGCACTCAGCCACGCACTCGCTCAGGCCTCCTCGCCCTCGCCCTCCTCGTCCCCCTCCTCCAGCTTATCCTCTGGATCGAGCCAGCTCTCCTCCACGGTCGCCTTGACCCTCCTCACATACTCCTTCATATTCTCGCGGTACAGCTGCGCGGCCTCGGCATTCGCGGGGCTGTTCGGGTTCGGGTCGTGCAGCAGGCTCTGGATGGAGGTGAGGATCGCGGCGACGTCGTACGTCGGGGACCAGCGGTTCTGCAGGATGTCGAGGCAGAGCTCGCCGTTCGCGTATACGTTGGGGTGGAACATGCGGGAGAGGAACTTGACGGTGGGGGGCTTGTTCGGGTATGACTCGTCGAAGGTGAGGACGAGCTTGAAGGTGCCGTCTTCGAAGGGGGTTTCGGCTGCAGTGGCGGGGTCAGGTCAGTACAGTGCCCACTTGCAGAGCTACGGGACGCACCCGGGCCAAAGATCACCGCATTCCAGAGCATGATGTTGTCGGGGCACGGGCTGCCCGAGATGCCCCCCGGAGGATCCGTCGAGAGGCGCTTGAAGTCCCGAATCAGGCGGCGCTTGCAGTTGGTGGACTGTACAATGAATAATTAGATTAGTATGGTTCGAGGAGATTAGCGGAAATTCGTGCCATGGAGGTGGAGGATGAGATGAGAAATCGGATGAATGTACACAACGGGAGAGGCTGTGCCAGTGTTTGTGCAGGACAAACTCCTCCGATGTCCAAATCCGGCTAAAACCTTGTTGCGTTTTGCAGCCGATCCTCTACCTCCTTAGAAAGCGACGAACAAGATGACCTTGTCCACCGCCTACGCCTCATCAAATTTCTGAAAGAAAAACACAAACTTTGTTCAACTTTGTTGGCTGCTGGACCATCTTCTGCTGTCACCGCTATACTTATCCGCATCTCCGAGTCATCTCCCGTCTTCGCTGATGACGATTCCATGGCCGGCTCCGAGTCCGCTGCCACTATCCTATTGCGGTGCGGATACACAAAACTGCGCCCGAGTGATAAAGCCTCTCCGGAAGCAATTGACAGAGTTCAAGTTCAGGGTCGCCGCAAGTTGAACGTTGCACTGAAACATGGCGTTTTTTTTATGTGTACTCACGGACATCAACGGCGCT
This sequence comes from Mycena olivaceomarginata, assembly GCA_029378375.1. Classification (NCBI taxonomy): domain Eukaryota; kingdom Fungi; phylum Basidiomycota; class Agaricomycetes; order Agaricales; family Mycenaceae; genus Mycena; species Mycena olivaceomarginata. Next base: position 162,297 of record JARKIC010000486.1, on the reverse strand, counting down.
TTGACAATCTTCCGATTGCGTTCCTGTCGGTGGCTGTGGACGATGTATCTCAGTACTTGGAGACGGTCGCGTAGTGGTCATCTCTTCCTTTCTGATCTTCTCAATTTATATCCCGCCGGGCGATCACCTTCACACGAGCGCGGCGCCACAACCGCACTCTCATTAGCTGTGATTCTGATCGCAGTTGCCGTTCATCAAGTGCATGTGGGAGCGGATGTTGTGTCCTTGGTATATATGCTCTGACGGTCTCCGTTCTCGCCTTTCGCCTTCTTTCTCTTTCTTCTTCAAGCGCCGACTATCTTTTCACCTTCGACTTACTTTACTTTCTCTTTTCAACACCTCATTCATTCATGGACTTTCCACTTGATCCTAATCTTGGCGCGCTAGAGATCGGATTCCTGGCTTCCGCTTTCATGTTTGGACTTTTGACCGTTCAAGCACTCATATACAATCGAAAATTTGCCAAGGATCACTGGGCTCTCAAATCACTCGTGTGTCGCAGTGCAAATCCAACTATATATCCGCTAATTCTAACCTGCAGGTGGCTATAATATGGTGCGCAAATTTTCGACAAACAATTCAACCTCCTCACGGTACTTAGGTTTTTCGAGCTTGGCCAACTCGCCTGTGTGGCCCATGTTACTTATACGATAACAATCACCAAATCAGGCGACCTGCTCACAATCCTGAAACCACCAATTACACTCGGCATCTCCTTCCTCCTCGGTAGCGCCGTCGGCCCCCTCATAGGTCCGTAAACGCGCCAACACATAGACGGTATATGCTAACAACGCCGCAACAGAGGCCTTCTACGTCAACCGCCTCCTCCGCTTCTCCGGCAAAGTCTACCCATCCGTCGTCGGCTGGTTCCTGGCGTTACTGCGCTTCGGCGGCTGGGTCTTCCTGGCGGTGCACGTCATCAGGATACGCTCGCTCAAAACGTTCGTGGACGACTTTGGGTGGCTGCTGGCGACGCTGCTGGGGCTGAGCGCGGCGATTGACCTAACGATATCGGCGTGGATCGCCTATTTTTTGGCGCGCCGGCGGTCGCGGGCGAGAGATACGATGCACAAGTGCGTCTCTTCATAGCGCGTGCTTGAAAAGGCTGACTGATTTATTTGTCTGAAGTGAGAGCGCTAGACAGCTTTTGGATCGCGTTATTTTGTGGACGTTGCGTGCGTGCATTTACTATTCCAGTTTTCACTTGACTCAACTTTATCCCAGAAACCGGCGTCATTACGAGGCAAGTGTTTGAACCCAAAGAACTGTCGGGCGAAACTGAGGATTGGACAGCCTGTCGTTCCTGGTTACCCTCGTTTGTGTAAGTATCCTTTACAGTCAATCAAATTCGACGCAAACTGACCCAACTTTTAGTATCTTATCCTCGGACAATATCGTACGTCTGTTGAATCGAATGAATTCAATGTTTAATCTGCGGAATGCAGTTATATGGTTGTCTGTGCTGGCCGTTTTAACTAAAGGTATCGTTGCGCCAACGTTCTTGTACTGTACCTGATATTTTCTTTCTGCAGTGTCCTCGAACTGCTTCCTTGCCTCGTACGAATTGTGCATTCTGCAAACCGAGATCCTGAATATTGATGTGTGGTATTCTCAGCCTCAACGCTCGAGCCTCGACGCAGATGCGGGGAAAGAGCAATAACAATTCTGGCCCCAGCCGCCACTCGCAGCCAAACTGGACCCAGAATCAAGCATTGGGATCGGTGTGTTCTTGCTCCCTTCCTGGTTGTAGCCTGCACCACAGCACTGACCAGCCTCCCTGCCTCCAAGGTGAACAACGGGGTATCCATGGTCGGCCACATCATCGACATGTACCAGGACGACGAAGACGATTACAATGATGACCACGACAACGACCACGAGTCGCACTTCCAATCGGTCCATCCGAGCCGTGGTCGAGTTTCCCCCGGGAACGATCGCAGCGCTTTCAGCCCCGTGCGTAATTCAATGTAAACCTCGAAGATGTCAGTCGACTGACATGGCTCTCACGTATGTAGGACGGAACGATAATCTCCACGACTTCGACACGCAGCGGATACTGGGCTCTGTAACACCCGCACCTCTGTCACGCCCCGAACTTCAAAACGTATAATACTGTAACTTATAATTAACTGTAACTACTGCCACATTCATTCAAACACCCATACCGTATCCTGTGTCTAATGCCGCTACTTTACCTTCGAATGGTATTATAATCATATATGATCTCCATGTATTTTAGCTACTGAGCTGATCGACCCCGGAGCATGCGTGGGTGAGGAAGGGTGCGGAGATAGCTCCGCCGGATGTCGCATGCGCGCGCGGTACGGTCGTGTCTCAAGTCCTGTATTGCGTATACTTTACTCACGGGCGCATCTCTACATACGCCTTCCGGAACCGCAGTGCTTGATGATCTTGAACAGTTTTGCTGATTGTTTCCCACTGAGTGGCTTCCGTTCCATACGGGTGGGGATCCACGGGATCTACTGGTCAGTTACTCTGCAAAAGCTCCCAAATACACACAAGAATAAAATGATCCGAGGGAGCAGTGAAGAAACAAAATCCAACCGTGACTCGACGTGGCTGTGCAAGTTCAAAAACGAACCGTGGGAAAGGACGCTGGGAAGCTGAACGCCAACTTATATTTGTCCACCCGTTGCCTCACTCTGCATTAGCAGCTCTAATCCTCCCATTACCTCTGGCCTCAGACCTCGAATCTCTTACCGACTTCCATTCGTCGTTTGAAACTACATAGCCACATTTGAACCGTAAGGCTGAGTGCCAAGTGGAGAGGCGGATATCAAACGGAAATCAAAAGTTCAGTAATCTCCAGACGCACTGGCGGGTGCAGGCGGCTTAAAACCAGATGAAGACGTGATAAACACATCCGCCCTGATGTCACTGATCCTCCCGGGAGCAAAGTTGAAGACTATGACACAGTCAAAAGCATATAAAATAATAAGGAAACTTAAAATGGAAAAACCCGCGACTCAAGATCTGTTGAAGAGACCAGCGACCAAGGCGAATATGGCGCTGGCCCAGGCAGCAGCGGCGGGGGTGAACGGAGGACCTCCACCGGCAAAGAAAATCTAGCGGTCAACATTTGATCCCGGAGCATCCAATACTTCCTGTGGATGGTATTACAGGGGCATACAGAGTCAGGGTGTTCTGGGACAGCATACCGAACCACCAATGGAAGGGGAGATGCCGGGGTTGCAACAAACCAGAAACGATGGAGCACATTCTGACCGAATGCGGGGAGCCGGGCCAGAAGGAAGTATGGCACCTGGCAACACAAATGTGGCAAAAGAAAACAGGACAGGATATGAAACCTACCCTCAGGCAGATACTAGCTAGCAGAGCAACAAAGTTTAAAGATCCAGGTGAGAAACAGCTGTACAAAATATTAATCACGGAATCTGCGCACTTGATATGGAAACTTAGAAATGAGAGAGTAATCAGAGGGGATGGGCCGGCACCGTTGGCAAAGATCACGAATAGATGGCTGAAGACGGTGAATAACAGGTTAGCAATTGATTGCGCAATGACGAATACCAAAAAATACGGCAGAAAGGCCCTCAAATCCTCTCTTGTCAAGAAGACTTGGAAGAAAACTCTACGGAATGAGAGAGCACTGGCCAAAGATTGGCCGAGTACAGTCGGGGTTTTAGCGGGTGTCGGGTAGCCTCTTGCGATGACGGTGCGATGGTGACTTACGTTGCCAGAACACCAGAGCTTGAGGAAATCCCGAAGACTCACATACCACGCTATAGGCGTGAATGCTTACACAGCGAGAGATTGGCTCCATTCGTCTGGCCGGGTTCCAAGTCCATGACCTCAACCTAGCGAGCGAACAACTATGTCGGCCTGGAAGTTTTGATGTGTTGCCTGAGGACCGCCAAGATGGAAGGGGAGAAGTAAAGCTGTACCACCTAAACCTCTCTTGCTCCGCGCCATGCCATCAAGATAAACGCTCCTCAAAAAAAAAAAGAACCTCGCAAAGAAAAGGATAAAAATATATATTTCGGGATATTGGGTAAACAACCTAGGTAGTATGATCTATGAATCCACCTGGCGCTGCATCCCTTGTCCTTTTCAACCGTCGCCGCGTCCACGACATGGCCCAAGTGCCCCTGCAGCCGAACGTTTGGCCTGCTCATGCAAGTGGCAGACTGGTTCCGGGCGCGCATGCCTTGCGCAAAATGGGTGAGCGTGCACTGAAAGATGGAGCAAGCCTCCGTGTTTGCTCTTGCCCAACGCGGTGAGGCGGCATCTCTGGATGTGTTTGCCTCAGACGCGCGAGTCGATCTCAGAGGTGCTGACGTCCAAGGGGCGAAGTGTTTAGAATGGGGCGGCACACCGTCGGCGTGGACGGCGTGGTAGCTGTTGGCAGAGGCGCTTTGGAAGTTCGGGAGGGAAAAAGACAGGAGGAAAAGGGAGGTGACGACGACGAACGTACATCATTCTCGCTGCCATATTTGTACCCGGGTCCCTGGTTTTATTCTAGATCTGTTTCATGACACACAAAAAAAAAAAAAAATGCAAGATGTCAATGTCAACTTGCTCGGTGTCGGTGAAAGCGATGCAGGGCTGGGTCCCGCGCATACTCTTGATACTAACCTTTCACTCGTTCGCCCATCTCCAGCGGTGGCCCGTATTGCATACTGTAGTGAGCTTCAATCGCCCAGATACTTTATATCTGACCGATATTCCAGGCCGAATATTATGCTGCGCTGGCCACACAGACGTCGTAACGCAACGGCTACAGGGCCTGTCGCCGGTAGCCAGCTTGAACCCCTGGCTGCCAACTCAAAGCCCCTCACCTCGCAGGTTTTCTCGGCGCTCGAGTTGCTTCCCGAGCAAAATCTCTTCCGGGACAACGCGAAAACGACGCTTGAACACCGGGGGCCCGATTCAGGCATAGACTGCCTACCGACCGAACTCCTCCGCGAGATCTTCGGTTTGACTCTTCCGCACACCAGGTGTGCGGGCAGGCGAATTATAGAGCAAGCGCCGTGGAAATTGGGACACATTTGTCAGCGCTGGCGAGCGGCCGCATTGAGCAGCCCCGAGCTCTGGTCTCGCATCACGCTTCACTTCGCGCGGTCCATACTCCCGGAAAGAGTCTACCCGTTGCCAATGCTCGAAACACATGTTCTCCGCTCGGGAGACACGCTGCTGGAGGTGGTTTTCGAGGTGCACGGCGTGAAGGATTACAACAAGAGAATAATGGAGTTGCTTCTCAGCCACTCACGTCGGTGGAAAACCTTTCGCTTGCGCGTCTGGGGGACACTACCCGGTGCGCTGTTGAACTGCCTTCGGCCCGTGAAGGGAAACCTGCCGCTATTGCGCTCGTTGGAGTTCGCCTGCACCGACGACGTCGCTAATGGCCCCGCCCTAATCACATCCGACACGTTCTCAATCGCACCAAATTTGAAGGAGGTTTCCTTCATCAGTAACAGCAACCCCTTGTCAGTGCTCCGCCCGATGGTAGATATCCCGTGGTCCCAAATAGTCCGGTTCCACGGATATTACTCGTCTGAGGAGGCTGGGTTGAATATTTTGAAGATCGCGGGGCCCGCTTTGGTTGAATGTGCTATGACGTTTACCAATGGACAGAAGATGACGTTGGACCAGCATTATCCAACTATATTCCTTCCCAAGCTTCGTCGTCTGCGGTTAACCACCTCAGGAAGCTTTTTGAACTTCATAATAGCACCCAGGCTCGAGGAACTTTGGATCTCCGGCAGTGCGTTGGGCCCGATCTTACCGTTCCTCAAACGGTCGTCCTGCGATCTTCAAAAACTCGTCATCTATCACTGCACCTCTCCAACTTCGCTCATTCCGATTCTGGAAGCTCTCCTCACCCTTACAACGCTCTTTGTCCTGTTCGCTCCTGCGGTTATTCTGGCTGATGAGCTCTTCGAAGCTTTGACGATCACCGGCAGCCCAGCGAGTATCTGTCCCCTTCTCTCAACCGTTGGCGCGGGAGGGCAGTCGTGGATCGATCCCGAATCTTTCTTGAACATGGTTTGGTCGCGGTTGAACGATGAAGTTGCGGCGGCGAGACTCAGCTTCGTGTCGCTCTCCATAAAACAAAAGCGATCACGACGCGGGACCGATATTCCAGGTAGCATGAAGAGAATAAAGGATAAGAGCGTAGATGCAAGGCTCGAATCTGACTTGGATACTTGGTCGATACAGTGTATGAGTTTCTGAATTTATTGACCATTATTAGCACGGTTGGGTTACATTGTCACTCGCCACAGATTCTACTCGCCCTCTTTTAATGAATGTATTATGTACCTAGATAATAATATTATTGCTGTAAGGAATGTAAGTATGAATGTAGAGGAAATATAAACGATAGGATGTACGCTCTTCACTCGGCGGTGTGGGTGGGCAGAATGAAGAGCGTCGTGGGAGGACACGTAGACTATATGTAAGAGTAAAATTCGAGTATTCGCTACTGTGGCTCCGCACTGACTTGCACCGAATACATCCGTTAACACTCCCCCTCAAGCGGAGCGGAGGCCCATGAGGCGACGGAAGTGCTCGAGCTTGACGCGGGGGAGCGCTTTGGTGAGCGCGTCGGCGACCTGTTCGTTGGTGTGGATGTATGAGAGGGAAACGGTGCCGTTCTCCATGGTGTCACGGATATAATGGTAGCGCAGGTCAATATGTTTTGTGCGCGCGTTCATTAAACCGTTTTTAGCCAGCGCGATGGCGCTCTGGTTGTCGCAGTAGAGCGGAGTAGGTGAAGGAGGGAGGTGGGACAGTTTCCCGATGACTTCGCGAAGCCAAGTAACTTCGCGCGCGACACTCGCGGCAGCGATTGTACTCGGCGTCGGTCGAAGACAGCGCGATGAGCGGCTGCTTGCGCGAGGACCAGGCGATGGCGGCGCCGTCGAAGAGGAAGAGGATGCTGGAGATGGAGTGTCGATCCGGCTGAGAGGCGTTATCGGCGTCCGTGTACGCGGTGAGTCCAGTACTAGTGTCGTCCAGCCCGAAAATCAGCACGAGAGACGTAGCGAAGTACGCGCTTGGCGGCGCCGCGACCTCCAAGTGGACGCGCTTGGGCTTCGACACGAAGGTCTCCGGAAACTTGGAATACCAAAACCAAAGATTTTACAATGGCTCGAGGTTTGATATCCGTGGAAGCGCACGCAGCACGCGAGAACTTAGAAGGAAGTAACTCCGCCCTTGCTCAGCAATGCTTATCAATCATGTGTTCGCGACGCGTCTGTTTAGCTTTGTTTGGTCCTTCTCTACAAAACCACCATGAACTTGATGAAACGCGTCGCCGAAGAGGACAACGCCGACAACCGAGGCTCGAAGCGTCCTAAAATCGACTCGACCGCTGTATTTCGGGACCCATCGCAAGAGAAAACTGCGACTGATCTGCGCAAATGGACGCCGGGCGATTCTGGCTACGTTTCGGGAAAGATTTGCAGGAAATGGCCCCTCATGAAGAACAGAGTACAAATCAAGATGGAAATCTTCTCGCTTACACATGGACGGAAACAGTTGGAGGTCGTGTTCAACGGCACTTGCGCAGAAGAGTTCCGCCGACGGGGATTCGAGTTCAAAATAGGACAAGAGTTGAATCTGTCGCTTAAGGGCGCTGTTATGGAGAAGGCATCTTTACAAAGCACCAGTCTCCCCGTTGCGAAATATACGGATGGAGTAGCACTAGAAATTCCTCGAAAGCGTTATGGACATGGAATTACGATAGACACCTGGTTTCGTGGGTTTTCTTTTTATAAACCACAACGTCCTTATATTGAACTTGAATTTTAGAACCCCCTGCTGTCGACGTGCCAGCACCCGTGTCCAAGCCCGACGATGATTGGTTGGGTTTGATGGACATGGATGAGGACCCTGCGCTCATGTCGACCTCATCACCTCCTGCTGCATCTAAGCCGTCCATCGGGCGGAGAGTTACCTCCTGTTTGGCCAACGTATACAATTCATTGCGGACAATCCCTCGACCCATCCAATTATTTTCATCTTCCCCGTCATCCTATATCCGTGCGATTCCCCCCGCGATCATTCATGGCCTCGGAATCCCGCTTCCTCAAGAAAACCTCACTTACAAAGATCCACGAACTGACTTCGGGTCGTCTCTCTCCCGAGGTGCTCACTCATCCGCTACGGAATCTCTACCGAAGAAGGCTCACAATCCACTACCTATACCTGCTATCACGGACCTGATGGACGTTGACGAAGAACCCGCGCTCGTCGCTGCATCACCCGTATCTACGGTCGATGATTTTCTGACACCCAAAGAGCCTCAGCCGCCAGTGCTGGCCGTAGCCGTGCCCGACTCGATGGACATTGACGAAGAACCTGCGCTCGTCGCTGCCTCACCCCCTTCCACGAGGAAACCCGTATCCAAACCATCCAATGCGCCGAAAGCCACCAACACCAATCCTCTTAACAACATTCACAGCTCCCCTCGGCCCACCCAAAATCTTCTATCTTTCCCGTCACCATCGTCACACCATATAGGCTTGATTCCCGCTCGGCCTGCGGCTCACAAAGAAAACCATCCTTCGTCGAAAGAAGCTGCGTCGGCTCCTGCTCGTGCATTGACCGTCTACGATGCGTCTATTGCGCAACCGCCCGACCGTGCACCGGTATCAGTAGTCGAGCCACAGAAAGCCAGGTGTCTGTCTGAATCAACGCCACCAGCTGATTCAGCGTCTCCGGAACCAGAAAAGCATTTGAACAAAAAACAAAGGAAAAAACGCGGCCCGGAAGGCAAAACGCAAACAGCAGAAGGCCGACTTTCCGAAACCAGCTGCCTCATCTGTAATCGTACCCCAAACCCCCACGGCGATTGTGAAACGAAACACAAATCCTGTTCAGACCACTCCCGTTGGGCCTACTATTTCGAGTATCGTAGCCCCTGCGCGTTCCCCCCAGAGTCCTCAGCCATCTCCCGCTGCCACCGGCCTAGTGATTATTCTTTCGATTTTATTTTGAATTTTGAATTTACGTCGAGACAGGCGCCTCCTCATCGTTTTACTCGCATTTCGAAGCTCGATGGCAGTCGTCGGAATACGTATTCAATCATGGGGATAGTGACGTCTTCTACACCTGCAAAGCAGACAGCAAAGGGCGGTCCGTGTTCGTTTTCTTCGCTCTTTTCTCTTCTCACTCCTCTCAGATTGGTCGTGTTCATTACGAATTGTCGACACGTCAAATTGTAACGAGTCATACCGTCCCGCCAAAGAGGGCCTTTTGGTGAATTGTTTTATGAAAGATCGCAATTGGCTGCCCGCTGCGAAGCCGGGGGATGCGGTCCTTCTACATAATATCAAGGTAAAACTTAAGTTGTATCTTTTACCGAAGAGTTCTGATTTACGCCGAAACGCAACAGACTTCTATCCTGTACGACAACACCGTAGCAATCGGTTACTGGGACAAATTGCAGTGGGCTGTTTACGACCCCGCGACGAAACAAATCGGCCACGGCAATTCGCCCCATGCTACAGAGTCCATAAGTCTTGCAGGAGGCTATGGGGTGAAGTTCAGCTCGTTCTTCCATGGTGCTACTGAGGCCGATTTGAAGTATTGTGTCGCCCTGGATGGGTGGTGGCGGGAAGTGGAGGCAAAAAGGCTCGCGGCGATGGGCACTATCCATCAAATCGGGGCTGAAATTTCTTCCACCTCTTTCCGCTCATCTGGTTCCAAACGGGAACACCGGCTAATATCAGACCTCAGTGTCGACCGTATTGGCCAGTATTTCGATTGTACAGTGCGGGTGAGTGGTGGCCGTTGTGATGATTCTCTGGAGGTATAATATGGACAGGTGATCCATGGGCACCCTAACGGACGGACGCACAGACTGTATGTCACTGACGGTACACCTCTTCAAGACGGCAGACCGTGCCAGATCATCGAGTGCCCGCCTTCTCTTGTCGACTGTATCATGACAATCGAGATGTGGGACGCTGCCTGTCTCCAAGGGCCGACTGTCATTCCCAACCAATATTACTTGCTCAAGAACGTCCGCTTCATGCGAGGCAATGATGGCTACGTTGAAGCCAAGTTGGTGGAAGCTAAAATTCAGAAACTTGAGGTCGATGCTGTTCATGATTACCCGAACCTCAAGGCATTGCTCGAGTTGGTGGTTTCCAGACTTTTCGTGTGCACCGTAATTTATTGTTTCTTCCTCAGACGACTACAGCCCCACGATGAGCCCGCGCTGACTGCCCTCCGATAAAGCAGGTGCTGGAACTTTCTCGCATATTCCTTTCACTCGCCCGAGGGGTCGATTTCTGCCCAGTCGAGTTGAGAACTTGATACACACTGTAAGCCCTCTACCTCACCATATCTACTTTCAACGATTTTCTGCCCAGGATATTGGACACTACCGTTTCGCGTGTGGAGAAATATTCTTCGTTTGGCCGTTGATGCAGACGACCTGTTATTATCCTTTGCTGGCATCGTATGTCTTTGTTCAGATGCTTTTTTGTCTGCCCGTCTGAATACCCTTCAGGTTTCTTCACTGAATGGCATAGCACTTACCATACTCAAGTTCAGCACGCTAATTTTGCCAGCCTCATGAAGCCTCTCCTCAACAATCCGCAAGCCGTTGGCGATAGATAGCATTTGAAGAACGAAGTCCGAGCAGTTGCTGTACCTTCCTTACTCGTGCCGCTCCCGTATAAAGCTGTTAACTAAACCAATTATACCAGTATTTTGCGAAAGACTTGTTGTATTCAGATTTCATCTCTGAACGTCGAATGTCGAATAATTTCCTAAATTGGCGCGAAGCGTAGTGTTGTTTGGCAATATTAGGCGACACTTCCCGACATTTGCCAGAGGAATTCAGTGGAGAAGCAAAAATACGCGCAAAAACGATACTTGGAACGCAGACAGAACCAGCGTAGCGTAGAAAATAGAGTAGATCGCAACTCGTCCTTGTCGCCTCGCTTGGCCCTGCTCACCCACCTAACCGCCAGAATGCAAGCGGATAAATGAAATTAAAGAACGTATGTGCCAGTCAGCTACCTAAATGTCCCTGCCCAAGTACACCCTAACCACGCACAATCCCCACCGTCACCTCCGCCTCCTGCCTCGCCCCTCGTCCGCCCTCCCCACCCATCCCCAACGCCCCCGCCACCCGGTCGCGCACCCACCGCGTCAGCGCCAACACGTCGTCGTCCGGCAACGCCGCGCCCACATGCAGCTCCAGCGTAACCACCAGGGCGTCTGCCTCCCCTCCTCCTTCCCCCTTCATCCCTGTCCCTCCCCCCCCTTTATCCCCCGCCGCCGTAGCAGCCAGCTGCCAGATATGCGGCGCCGGTAATGCAGCACCTGCGGATGACGCTCCACGTCCCGCATCGCCCTTAAAAACGCCTCCATCCGCCCGCCCCGCGCCCCCCGCCCCGGCGCCGTCTGCAGCAGAATCGCACCGAGCACCGTGCACGCGCGGTACGCCACCACGAACGTCGCGGTACTCCCCGCGCCCGCGGTGCCGAGGTCCAGCATGCGGTGCTGGGTTACGGGGGCAATGGTGGCGGTGAGAAGGATGCCCAACGCGAGGAGGATGGGTGTGAGCGCGTAGGGATTCGAGAGCGCGCGGGCCGGGGGAGATGTGGGGTCGGGTGGGGCGACGGTGGTGTATGCGCTGGAGCTCCTCAGTAGCGTGCTCAGCGGCGGAATACGGTTCCCCGCGAGCGCGGTGAGACGCGCGTGGTTGTCCAGCAGTAGTGCGGTGAGTGCGAGGGAGAGGAACGCGAGGAAGGTGGTGAGCACGGGGAACTCGATCCCTGCCTCCTCGTCGCCTGCGTGGTGGTGGTGGCCTTCACCAGCGCTGAGGAGCAGGTGCTCGAGCGCCTCCTTGCAGATGTAGACGGCGGAGAACATGAGATACACGGATTGGGCAAAGAGGAGGACGAGTCGCGCGCGCGGCCGCCGCGTAGGGTTTCGAGACTACTAAGGTGATATGGGGGATGGCGACGCCGATTGCGTCAAAGACTGCCCAGTAGCCGAGGGCAGTCACAGCGAGCGAGCCTGTTTGCTGGCCCTGGACCCACAGTGTGCCGCCGAGAAGAAACTGGGCGGTAGCGGCGGCGAGGAATGGGGTAGTAGATACCTGCTCCTGGGGTCTCTCATGTGCCACAGATTGTGTTGTCGGTGTCTCGCCAACAAACGGCGAAATGGGCATCCACGGCGACATGGGTGTCGGAGTGGGCTGGGTAACGAGCGACTCCCTCTCGTTGCTCTGTGGCTCAAGGAACGAGAAGAAGGTATGCGAAACCGAGTGTTTGTGGTGGTGGCCGCGACGAGTAGTCGACGAGGAGGGGGTGAGAGGTGGCGGGGTCGGGGCCGGTTCTTCACCAGGCGGAGTCTTGCCAAATGTAAAGCCTGCGCCGAGGGTGCGCGGGACCTCGAGCTCCTGCGCGCCATCCTCGTCGATGGTACTTTGAGGTAGCGTACCGGGCCGAGGAAAGAACACCGACAGATTGCGCGAATGCAAACGCGCGTGTCGGCGCGACTGCGGCTTCGTGTCAATTGCCTCGGGAGCCGACTGAGAGGCGGGCATTGTAGGCGCAGGTGCTGCAGCGTCCATCTGGTCCACAAACGAGGTGCTGGTGGCCAAGGGCGACGGGGAAGTGGGGGAAAACGGACTAGAGAAGGAACGAGTGCGGTCATGGCTGAAGGTCGTGCGGAACGGCGAGGCAGGAAATGCGGTGCGGATACGGCCCAGCAGTGGGCGGAGGAGCGATATTCAAAGGCAAACCAGAGATGGACGCGTTCCGATGGTGTCTGGACGGCTGTTGAGGACTAGAATGAACCCTTGTCCGTGGCGGCGGTGCCATAGTCGGTGCATCTGCTGGCGGGGTAATAACCACCAAAGACTCCCCGTCGTCGCTGGCACTCGACCGCCGCCGGTGCATCCGCCGTTCCCCGCTCATGTTAAAGCTGGATTGCTCCACGTGACTCGCAAAAAAACCCTCGCTTTGACCACAATTCCTATTATAAATACCGTAGTAATGTGCAAATAAATACGGGAAGTCTATAGCTCAAGAAGAAGCATGCTCCCAGCTCCCATCGCTCCCTTGTCCGGGCTAGCTGCATCCTCCCAACGGCGCACCCTCCTGGCTCGTCCCGATACTGCCCCCTCGACCCTCCCTGCCCGATGCTCGTCCTCATACCCGCTCCTCAACCGCGTCTGCTCGTCCGCATCATCCTCCTCCCCATCCGACACCTCCCCGAACGCATCATACAGCTCCTTCGTCCGCGGCCCACCCCCACCCGCGAGCCGTCCCCCCCGCACTCCGCTCATCGGCAGCTCGTCCCCCTCAGGCAGCGAGCTGTAGTCCCTCAAGCCTCGCGCCTGCACGCGCCGGCGCCAGAAGTACACCCCCAGCCCGAGGCCGAACACCGCGACAGCGCCGACCGCGCCGAAGAACCACGCCTGGCTCTTAACGAGATTCGACATGTCCGAGAACCAGCCCTCGTCGGCCGTGGGTGTGCTCGTTCCGGACGGCGAAGGCGAAGGGAAGGGCGACACCGCGGCGTCCTCGCTCCCGGGGAACGTTGCGTTGGTGTTCTCGCCCGGGGCTTCGCCGTGGTCGCCCGGGAGGTGCGCCGTGGGCCTGCCGCGCTCCGTGGACGTGGGGGAGGCCATCGAGGAAGCTCGGTGGCGGCGGGGGAGGCGATTCATGCGGCGGGAGCACAACGTCTACTTCGTCTAGAGGAACCTCGAACAGCGTTGTTTTGGTCGGATCGACAGCGGAGCCCCAGAACACCATGTTCCAGCCCAGGGAAACTGCCATTGAAGTTGGAACTCGCGCCTTGGTCCGACACCCTGATCGTCCATGTGCCCACTGGGTTCTCACCCCAGTGTTTGACCGTCATAAATGTCCAGCCTAAACGAAGTACGAGTAAGTATAGTGTCTGTCATGTCATAAACGACCAACCTGGATAGCCCGTAGTCGCCGTGTCCCCAGTGCGCTTCCCCCCCAGAATACTCCGAATCCCAGTCGGACTCCGCAGCTCCACCTCAACATCCCCGCGCTTCCCATGCTGGATCCACACCTTGACATTGATATGCTCCAGCTTCTCGAAATTATTATCCCGGACCATCTCGCGCGTGACGTCCAACGAGCTCGACACGCCGCCCTCGCCGATGAACGCGCCGCCGGAGTACTCCTCCGCCTGGGGCATGACCCCGCCCTCGAGCTGGATCGTCTGTGTGGTGAACCACACCTGCGGCTTCACCACCGTCCACGTCTGTGCGGCCTTGACATACGCATATGCGTCGAGCGCGCCGAAGCCATACTTGTACGAATAGAACCGGCCCGGCATGGCGGTGGCCTCCCAATCGGGGTCGTCCTTGTTGATCTGCCGCGCAGTCAGAACGCAGAGATGCTGGATGTCGCGCCATGTCAGGTCGGGATCTGCCTCAAAAATTGAGTCAAGCCAAAGGAAATAGCGCGCGGACGCACCTGGTCTCTAAGGTAAGAGCGAATACGCCGACGGCGTTGGGAGCGGCAGGCGGATGTTCCACCGTGCGTCGTTGCGCACTCGTTCACGCCCTTGTCCGTTGTGACCTCGAGGGAGATGAGTTGTGAACCAAGATTGAGCCAGTCAACGCACAATTGACTTTCCGCTGCCCGAACTATACGCGACAATCATGTTTGCTGCGCAAGGCTCAGAGTAGTACGGGTGCAGTCCCTTGTAGTCAACCGCGGAAACGGTCACCGAGTAGATGCTATTAGTGTACCCATCGAAATTGCATTGGTCTCCGTGCGCTGCACCGTTTCCACTTGCAAAAACGTAGATGGAGCCCAGCCCAGCACGCCCGCGGTTAATGCCGTTGACGACGGCTTTTTTGATGAGATACCCTGGGCCTTCCATTGATTTGCCTGGAGCAAATTTTCAACTTATGTGTTCGGTGTAAAAGAGAAGCGTACCATTGTCTGGCGGTCCCCAAGAACACGATAGATGGAGACGTTCTGGAAGCCGTAGTTTAGGGACGCGGCCTCGTCAATGTCCGATATGGGTCCAGATAGGATGCGCACGCCGGCAACCTTGGATTCATACGCCAGTCCGAGCCCACACGCCGCGTTCTTGCCTGAGTCGAGTAATCAGTATTTGAGGAAGACGTGGAGAAAAGAACACACCTGCAGCAACCTGTCCAGCACACCGGGTACCGTGGTGGTCATCGGATAGTTTAGGCGTCGGCAAGTCCTATCGGGCGCCCTGAGGAACATGCAGACGGAAAGAAATACAGCTACTACATACCTCATGGTCATTGAAGTCGTACGAATCGGCGGCGTCGAAGTTGTCCTTGAGGTCCTCGGACGTGTAGTCGAGCCCGTCATCGACCTAACGACGAGATGACGCCCTTTCCCGTAAGCCCAAGCTCCTCCCACACGGATGTCGCATTCATCGAGTGCTCAGGATACTCGTCGTTGACGAGGTGCCATTGTTTCGTGAACAACGGATCCTGGAATGCTCAGCCGGTCGGCGACGGCGTGTGCGCTGAAATCAGTCGGTGGGGGGATGGGCGGCGGTGCGCGTTTGACTCGCTGCCGCAGCGTTTGGCGCGCGAGATACCGCACAGATGAAGCGATCGGGTTTGAGCGGCGGAGGTCGTCCCTCCGCAGGCGAGTGTAGGTGTCTAGTACGCGATCAAATAGTTGTTCCCCGCGTGCGTCCAGCCCCGATTCAGAGTCGGGTTTTTCTACGCGGACGAGCCAGTGGTTGACGAGTTCGCCCGCCTGTTCTACGACCTCGACGCCGAGGGTTTGCGCTACATCGTTCAAAGGGACTCCGGTCGACGGGTCATGTTCGAGGACATAGTAATTGTGGGAATAATAAGCCCTCTTGGCTGGTTGGGCGAATGCGGGGGATAGCAGAGGTAGAAGGAGCGTCCATCCAAGTAGAACCATCGGAGGAGCGAAAGTACAGTGCACAGCCACCACGGCGATCTGACACTGTCAGACCCGAATTGCGCCTTTCACAGCGAAATTGACGCGCCAACTGTTCTTGTCTGCTCCAGCCATGCCCTGCGTTCACCAAGGGCCAACTGAGTATCACTCCCACAGCACTCGGAGGAATATTTTCAAGACTACTCTCAAATCTCAATAACCGCCGCATTGGACTAAGACCTGGACTGTGTTTTTCTACTGGCAGTTAACGGAGGCATAACGACCCGTTCGAATATACTAAACCCTCAAGAAGCTCTCTAAAAACCCGCGCTGCGATTATCAGCTTGCTTCCATGCGGTCTCCGCTCTTATCTGTCCGCTCTCACGCTGCTGCTGACTTCATTCAATGGCTGGCGTATAAAAAGGAAGTTACCCCATCACGCGCGTCGGAGCAGTTCTTTTTCCTCCTCACTCCTTAGCATGGCAGCAGTCTCTGAGCTGAAGAATGGCGCCGCCGCCGAACGGTACCCTGTCCACTGGTACCGGAGCACAATTTTCCAGATCCTTGTCGTTGGCGGGGTCTTCTTCTGCGTATGTCCTCTAGCTTACTGGCTGAAACAACGCTCACACTGGATGACTAGGCCCCGGTATGCTTGCTTTTACTATGCAGTAATGACGGACTTGATTTTCGCAAAGGGCATGTACAATGCACTGAGTTCGCTTGGAGCGGGAGGCTTGGCGACTCCATGGTATGCGAACGCTACGGCAGTGAGTAAACCGCACAAGAGAATATGCACTGCGAGCTAATTTCACTTCAGGCCGCTGGATACGTATTCATGGCTGTTCTCTGTCTAACGGGAGGCATCATCGTGAGCAAGATCGGTGTGAATGCGTCTTTGCTTGTGAGTGCCTACAACGTTAATGGAGCAGGCATTGATAGTGCGGCTAGATTGCTAGCACGGGAGACATCATGTTTGCCGAGGCATTCGCTAAATTTACTTTTCCACTAATCCACATCTAGATATGCTGGAAGTCTCTATTTGAACTCAAAGAACGGGACGCAATGGTTCTTGATGTTCGGCTCCATTATTTCTGGAATGACCGACGGATTAATGTATGCGGTGGAGGGACCGATCATTACATGTGCGTTTTCCCTCGCCACCACTTCAAATTTAATTTACACCCTCTCAGCATATCCCGAGCCTGACCGCCGCGGACGCATGCTTGGTCTCTGGGTATTCATGCGAAATGCCGCTCCTGTTATCGGTGCGTTCTTCTCCGGTTGATATAAAATTGTTGCGCTGAGCCCATTCATAGGCGGGGCCATCATCTTTGGACTCAACAACAAGACCGACTCGTCTGGAGGCGTATCTCTCAAAACCTACCTCGTCATCATCGGCATCATGTGCGCGGGACCCTTCATCTCGCTCTTGCTCTCCCACCCGGAGAAGGTGCAGCGCAAAGACGGCGTCAAGATCGTCTTCCGCAAGACCGGCTGGATACAAACTTTCAGCGAATGGTGGAAGATTGTTTGCTCGCCCGATGTACGCCTCGTCTTATTTTGCTTGTCCCTTGTGCTGATTTATCATTTGCACGCAAGATCCTCCTCCTATGCCCGCTGTTCTTCACTTCGTGGTTCTACGGGTCCTACATCGGCACCCTGCAGACCCAATACATGAACGTCCGCACCCGCTCCCTCTGCGCGTTTGTCATCCCCTTCGGCGACATCGCCGGCGGCTTCATGATCGGCTACTTCCTCGACACCAAGCGCCTGACAATCAAACAGCGCGCGCGGTGGAGCTTCGTCGCCCTCATGGTCCTCAACCTCGCGCTCTGGATCTGGACCGCGGTGGTGACCAAGCAGCTCGAGGACAAGCAGCCCGTGATCGACTGGACGTCGGGCAGCATCTTCGCGAGCACGTTCATCCTGTTCATCCTTTTCGACCTCGCCACGATGGCCACGCAGACGTCGCTCTACTGGATCATCTCGCAGATGTCCGACGACTTCATTGCGCTGTCGTACATGACCGGCACGCTCCGCGGCGTGGAGTGCGCGGGGCAGGCTGTCGCTTACGGGATCAAGTCCACGGATTCGTCCAATTGGATCTCCATTGGCCTCAATGTCGGGCTCAGTGCGTGTCCTCTTCCATTGTGCATCAGGTTACTTACTCGGGATTTCTCGCGCAGTCGTGTTCTCCCTGCCGTTCGCGTGGGTGGTGGTCCGCAAGATTGGCGTCGTGCCATTCGAGAAGATCGCCTACGCGATTGAAGCCGACATTAGGGAGGACTCTGAGAGCGTATCTGATGAGAAAGTAGCCGCAGATGCGTAACGTTCTTCACGATTCTGAATCTTTCCCATGAAATGAATCATGAAAATGACCGACTCAAGACTGACTCGTCAATGCGATCGCACTAAAGTCGGTCAAAGCGTCGAATACTGAGTATATTCTGGGCATGAGCTAATACTTACATCTACGGGACAAAGTCGGCATGGTCGTACACGTCCTTGAACTCTTCGTGCTCATTGTACTGGAGGTTGTTCAGGACTTGCTAGGGACCATCGACCGGCAGAGGATATCAAGGCTGCAGAAACAACGTCGTGTTTATGAACTGATCCTGAACCAGTTCCATCGGACGAGTTCGGGAGATTCTGCTGCCACCCACGGATTCTTGCAATGATTACGCATATACGCCGGACATGGTCGGAAGTAAAGCTCGCGCAAGGAAAAATTAGCCGAGACACTCCCACGGTTGAATTCTGCGGTTGTGAAAAGGTCGTAATCCACGTAAAGTACTGATACACCAAAAGCAATCTACTCACAACCAGCATAGTGATTGAAAAGGCAACGAATAATATATACGGGCTCAAGAGCTAGAGAATGGCGCGGTTGGTCATTTGAGCTGACTTTCATTTTTAACTGGACCACATTCAATGCCAGCAGCATGTGCCATCTTCCTGTGATTGTTGTTCTCGTCTTGAGTACTGTGGTAGCGGGATCGACACTCGCGGGGAACTGTGACTAGGTCCAACATTTCTAGACTACTGGTTTCATTCAAGTCCTGCAGGATGTAAAAAGTGCTTGCTTATTCCCTAGGTTGACTTAAGTTAGAGATTAAAACCACACATTCGTGACGTACCACCCCAGCTGTCTTTTTACCTTGAATCCTTAAGCAACCCGTCGGCGTTCAAGCCTACGGCATGGAAAGGTTAACTGAAATCCCGTTATGAGGGATTTGAAGTAGACGTACCAAGGGTCGGATCGGCCTTCATCCATAGCATGTGGGAGACCCTCCTCAATGACGCCATGTTGGTAATATTTTCGAGACCCAAGAACTTTGCGAAAGGCGCGAGGTTGGGGTCCGATAGTATGATAAATGCGGCAAAGGATTTGGGCAACGGAGCAATCTGACCGAAATCTACAATGTATATGTTTCCGAACGCGTCGCGGCCAAAGTTGCTCGGGTGTACGTCCGATTGAATCCAAATAGATGGCTCGCCAATGATACTGACAACGTCCAACTTTCCCTGGACCTGCGTTGGGAGCATAGTGCGGCCCTGGCGAAGATGGTGTGGCATAAGTCTATAGCTTCATACGGAGAGGAATGATTACGTGGACGCACCCGTTCTATGTACCTCTCGATGGCTTCAACGCTCGAGAACTTCAGAGGCGCCTGGTAATCCTTGAAGAAACGATGGCGAATGTGACCCCCTGCCAAGGGACCGAAAGTATGGTTGGGAGGGAGTGGGACGCCCGCGAGCCACTTAAGTGCGGCCGCAGTCGTCTCGGGGTCAATGGAACCGGTGAGCTCGACATACTCTAATACGAGATACGCTGACTTCTCGTGTATAAATAGGACTTGACTGTAGGAATACGTGGCGTGCCCGGCGCTGCGATTGTCGCTGCATACTCTGAGACGTACTGCTGCGCGGCGGCTTCAGGCGCTAAAGCCGAGATGTTTCCGTACTTCACGAAATACTCGTTGTCGATGGGTATGGCGGCTCGGTAGTCCGTCTTCTTCCAATTGGCTTTCTTGTGGTTTTGGCAACGAACCACGATCTTGGCTCGATCCTCGGGCGTCATCGCGACAATGCCTTGGGTACTGGTAATGTCAGGCAAGGAAGGGTGAGGAAAGAAGACAGACACATACGGACACGGACGCACGAACGTAGAGCGGTGGAGTGTATGCTACGATGGAAAGCACAGCGTCTAAGAACTTTGAAAACGCATGAGCAAAGGTAGACAGTGTCGAAAGCCCCGTACCTGATATGCGAACAGAAAAGTTTATCCAAGGAGATTGAGAAGCACGACGCCTTGAGTGGCGATATACGACAGATACGGACGACGATGAAGATGAAACACCGAGGCCTGCCAGAGAGATGGCAGGCTCTACTCAATCAAGGCGTCGAAAATAAGGCAAGAGTGGACAACTACCTGATGCGTACGAGTGGGTTAGCTCGACACCAAAGTACAGCGCACTGTCTTGGACGACCTTTTGAATAACGGGAAGATACTTGATCAAGCGAAAGGAAGAAAGATTGTGTCTGGGAGTCGTTGGGGAGTGTATGAAATGAACGTTGTTATAAAACGTCAAAGACCTTCAATCTCGATCAGTCAGCCGCTTGGTTGTGCATGGCGATGCCAGGCTTCTGTCTGAGAGCACAGCAGCCACAGTTCCTCATACAAGCCAGACTTGTTTTCCCGGTGACTACATACATATCTTGGACTTTTACAGCCACAACGGATATAAGTAATATACAATGATTTTGGTACGTTTAAACTGTCCGCACCCCACCCTACCCCACCGCAATCGAGGAGGATTAAGAAGTTCAATGTCTTTGCCGACTCTGACGCGTTTGATGAGGGAGACGTCGAGTTTGACATGGACGACATTCCCGAGTGGTCCCTCGACGAGTTTGACGACTCCTCTGAGTCGGAGGACGACGATGGCGAGGTGTAGCGTGTGGGACGCGTCGAGAATTGATGAAATCACACAGCCACATAATGTGCCTAATCGGGATGTGTTCAGATGCCTCAGGCATTGTGCGCGAATGCAGCTCGAGATGACCCGTTTGGACATTGCATACAATTTATCCGTAGCACTCCCTACAGTACAAAAAACTGCCTTTAATATATATTTATTTGACCGGAAACAAGTTGGGGATGATCGGTAGAGAATCGAAAATTATCCATCTACAAATAAGAGACTTGGGGATGATTTTCTGGGACTTTTCGAGGATTTCTGACGAAGTCCGCACCCTTCGTTTGGCGGGCCCACCAAAACACGCGACGAGTCGGCCCAGTTGGTACCCAAGCTCGCCTTTCTGACTGATATGACTGTTTTTTGCTTGCGTGTTATAGCTGTTCTGATTTGAACGCTGGTTTCGCGAGTCTATGAAAAGATCGTTCTTTGAGAAGCGATATCTCGGGATAAATCCAAATCCGACGCCAGAATCCATTTCAATAAATTTAGACAATCTCTACATGTTTCTCCGAATCATTGGCTGAAATTGTGTCCATTTGGAGAACGTCCACATGGTGAGTATCCAGAGTGCCCTGGCGTCTGGTCGAATACAGAGCAGGCAGGGTGGAAATCGATGTCTCTGGCCGAAACTGACGCAAAAATGGGCGAAATATAGATCTCGCTGCAGCGGTGATGCCCCAAGCACGCAAAAAGTCCTCAAGGGACGTTAAAAAAGAAATACCGCAGGGAGGACACGAGGGAGACTCACCCCTTGTGTACCAAACATCAGAAACGCCACAGTAGGAACTAACGCAAGCCAACTTAGAATGACAGTTATCGAATGCGGAATATTCACGGACGAGATGCTAGGATGATGTAGGGAAGAAGGTCTCCGGTGGAGACCCAAAAGGCAATACACGCACTGCATCGAAAGTCAAATGTCGTTGTTTCAAGAGCGGGAACTTACACAAAAGCGAGCAACGAGTATAAACTGAATATCCCGACCCGAATCAAGAGATCCAAGGGAGCCGCACCGGCATTGGTACGGGGCATGTTTCGGAAGGCTCTGCGATGACGATAAAGCCTAACGCAGATGAGAACTAGAAAGAAAAACAGTCAGATTCAGTTGAGGGGAAAGGAAAAACCAAGCCTTCGAATACTGGGCGGCATCGATCGAAGGAGAAATTGTGACCATGGGGAAGGGGAGGAAGATATCTGAGTCAGTTAAAATTCCTTGGCGGCAGGAGGATCGAAATCTCACCTACAACTGCAGCCATAATGACAGCGGTGGTTGCTGGTACCACTGTCCTGAAGAAAAATATCAAAACCAAACCAACCAAGAATTCAACCTGAGCGCACATCAAATGAAGACTCATGCTGCAGTAGAAGAGAGACCGCGATCGAGAGATGGTCTCTGAATTCTGCGACCCAGCCTAATCCACGTAAAGTACTGATACACCAAAAGAAATCTACTCACAACCAGCATAGTGATTGAAAAGGCAACGAATAATATATACGGGCTCAAAAGCTAGAGAATAGCGTGGTTAATCATTTGAGCTGACTTTCATTTTTAACTGAACCACATTACCAGCAGCATGTGCCATTTTCCTGTGATTTTTGTTCCTGTCTTGAGGCTGAACCAGAGCTGCGGCACATAATTAGAGCGCTCTTTCACTCTCTGACTCGTACAAACATGGATGACAAACGCTAAACCGGCCGCTGAAGTCCTGAACAGTGGAATTAGCGAAAGAGCGAGGATGAGTAGATTATGAGCGGACATGACTGTGGTCCCATAGACGAAGGCGGCCTGAGCGATGCAGAGCGGTTTGGGAGGTTCCGGACCAGTCTGCTTCCCAGTATAAAGACTAAATAATTCAGTATCGGAGTTGGTTGACAGCGATAAAGCTTACAGGAGCGTATAGGCCGTGGCATATATCACCCAAGTAACCAGAAAGTTAATGAGAACCGGACGTCGTTGAATGGTTTTCGAGAATGCGGTCGTCAAGAGGACAATAGGGATTCCAAGATGACCACCGAATATCTGCAAGAACATGAAGGCAGTGATCAGAGCATCTCGATGTGCTTGCGTGCCATCCGCGGGACGAAGCTCGAATTGAGCCACTAGGAGTATCGCAAGATTAAAAAATGGCGGAATGAAGCGTTGAAATGTGCATACAATGAGAATCATTGTCCGATGAGTTAAAGTGGGACGAAAGGCCCATAGTCTAGTCAGTGAAAAGGGAGGACGACACGATAGAGAAAAGCTGTTAAGAATCCCCAGAAAATATTTATATCATCATCACAATCTGGTCCGCCGAGATTCTCTTCTTATCGGAGTCACAAACCGAAAAGGCGGCCGCCATCTGACCAACTTACAAGATAATCGTCTCTCACCAGGTCCACTAAGTTTAGATTGTGCTTTTGGACCTCGTGAGAGTGGATTCGGAGTCGCAGGAGTTCAGGAATTGGACATTTAGATTTGAGAAGCCCTGTCACAACCACGAAAATGCACTCGAACCGAAGACAATCAGATATATTTGCGGTTAGAAGGAAAGAGCTCTTCGAGGACCTTTGAAGGTCGCAAGTTGGTTGATGGCCTCAAACGCACGGCCTATTAAGGTAAGAAATCATAACAGGAGTCCTCGGACCTTTACTGATGAACGGGATACGTTATTCAATTCAAAGCACAGCAACGCTTCGTTCACACCTTAGTTTCCGTCATTAAGGAAATGGTGGTAAGTGACTGTTACCCAGGTTGAGCTGAGGTGAGCCGTGAGAGAGAGAGATGATAGTCGATGGGTCGTCGACCGTCCGCGGGCGGAAGACCGCTGAAGGTTGCAACAAGCGACTCGGACCAAACGGTTCCAGGTCCAAGACCGCGGCGAACTAGCGGGCAGTGACGAAGGGACACGGGTGTCGTTTGTCGTCTTTCACATCTTTCGCCAGGGAAGCAGAAGCGAATCTGTTGAATTTTGTTCCATCTGAAGAATGACTCAAACGAGACGCCTGAGCGCTGAGCTGTGGCATCCACGATCTTGATTCGAGACTTACAACCAGATAGACCGATGGATATGCTTTCCGACTACAGCTTGAGAACCTAATAGTATCTCCCGGGCCATTGTCATTGAATTGTAGTGGTCCTGGGTCTGAGCTGGCCCAAGTTCAAGTTGCCGCCGCGGCGTACCCCTTCAAAGTGGGAAAGGCGCAAGCTGTGCGAGACCGAAGAAGTTAGGAACACTGATCGAAGCCTGGTAACCAGTCTGTCTACGAGACACAAGACTCAAGAGGACACAAGTGGCGGTAGACTGTTGATCTGAGTTTAAATTTGCACTATTACTGTTTGCAATAAAGTTGGCCGAGCTCGGAAGTACTACACTTTTTTGTGTATGTAGAACCTTCCGCTCGCCGTATCTCGCCCCTTCACGACACTTGTGTTTCGTAGACACTGACAGATCGTTCACCCCGGGTCCACATATTTACAACGACGTCCAAAACCCTTGCTTGGCCCTTGCCCTCATGCCTCCTACTATCCCTCCACCTCACGATTGCGGTCACTCTTTCTGAATCTGATAAGGTCCAAGTTTGAATCTGGGGCGACTTGAGCTACTTTTTTTCCACCTCTTCGGGCTGTGGGTGTTTTCGACGAACGTGCCACAATCATGCGGCATTTGCCGACCATACGCTGTCCAAAGCCCACGAACGTTACAGAGAATTTTGGAAAACGATGGACCCTGACAGACCACCCAATAGCCACCAATCCCCACCAATACTGGCAGAGACTGGCAGCTGACCCACACCATCAGCTACGCGCATGATCGTCCCGCCAGCATGAATTCAGAACAGTCGACGCGGCAATCTCACGGATCCAATATTTTCCTCCGTCAGTTATATAAAGGGCGGAATTGACATACTTGACGGCGTCGTGTCCCTTGTCACCTCCCATCGCGATGAGCACGACTTCCTTGAACGATTCCAAGGTCGTTGAGACCAAGCCCGAGGATCCGGAACTTGTTTTGCAGAGGCTGTCGCGGAAGGAAAGGCTTTCCAGCGCGTTCACTATCGCGTGTTCCGGTAAGGGTACTTTTTCGGGTTGGCAACTTCCTTGCTGAACGTCCCCCAACAATAGGGTTTGCTTTGATTAGCGATGGGCTGCAGAATGTGAATCCTTTCATCGAAACGATGACCTCACAGGTTAACAATTTGTTAGAACATAATGTCCCTCACGAATGTTGTCTTCGGGCAAATATTTGGCTCAGCGGCTTATACCTCGTTCTGGTCGACGCAACTCTCCAACTCGCTCACTGTTGGTACGGCCTGAGTTGGATCCTCTGCAGTGTCCCCACAATAATGTTTTAGGAACGATTTTGGGGCAGCTGGCGATTGGATACCTTTGCGACGTGAAGGGCAGAAAATGGGGAATCGTTCTCTCTACTGCACGTTTTTCGGTCTAAAACCTTGCTTGAGTTCTCAAAAATTTGTAGGTCCTTATCGTCCTCGGCATCGTCCTATGTACCGCAGCGCACGGGGCGAATGGCTCCTTCCACGGGTTCCTCTGGATGTTTACGGCAAGCTTATTTCCGTCAGCTGAGCCTAATTCTGTGTTGAACTATCAACTAGATCGCACGGGGAATCACAGGCTTGGGTGTTGGCGGGGAATATCCGAGTTGCTCTACCTCGGCCGCAGAAGCTGCCAAGTATGTCGCATTTTCGTGCATTGGCCCAGAACTGAAAATTTTCAAAGTGAGCGAATGCCGAAGCAACGTGGCCCTGTTTTTATCCTGGTCCGCCGAAACCTAGTATGCTTCGTAGAATCCGGTTGCTAATTTCTTTTGTCAGGTCACGAATGTGGTGCTTTCGTGCGTATAAATCGTTTATGTGGAAACCGCAACATTCTAATTTCCATCCAGATCCGGAGGGTAACTAACGGACATTGACACCAAGGTCCGAATCTAAGAACGTTTCAGACCCATAGCGTGCATTCTGTACCTTATCGTCTTCCAGGCTGCGGGTGAGCCAAGTTTCATTCTGCGCACAGGTCGAACCGACAACTGAATCTCGACAGGTGGACTTACTGCGAACCTCAATACCGTTTGGCGGACTGTATTTGGCATCAGTGCCGTTCCCCGTGCGCACGTTGCTATTTCTTATGGGCAAAATTAACAATGAACTAGCCCTGATCGTATTTTACTTCCGCCTCAAAATGCTCAACTCGGTCCTTTACCGCAAGGGTGCCATCCAGAAGAATATTCCGTACATGCTGACGCTCAGATATTACTGGAAAAGTCTCATCGGGACCGCCGGCGCATGGTTCCTCTATGTTACTCGATCCTAATCTTGTTTGCGAAAATACTGATGGATCCCATGTCTAGGATTTCATCATATTTCCCAACAATGTCTGTAAGTTCCCCAATCAATTTTTATACTACTCGACCCACATCCTCCAGTTTCCGGCGTCATTATCTCCTCGATTGTCAAGGCAAAGGGCCACGGTATGTGATTTACGAGCGAAGATTCCTCTCTCTTATTCCTCCATCTTGTAGAGCTTCTCCGTAAAACGGCGGAATATCAGATGCTCCTCGGTGTAATCGCGCTTCCTGGGTGCTTTGTCGGCGCCGCTCTTGTCAAGTAAGCTCTCAGAGTATTTTTACCGGCAGTCCTGATACCCAGCGGTCTAGCCGTCTTGGACGGAGGAACACCATGATCCTGTAAACACTCCCTCCCTATATACAAATTCGCGACTGATTGACCGGCCAACAGCGGATTCTCTGGTTACCTCATCTTCGGTATGTCGGGCCTCTACATCCCAGTCGCCGAGTCTGACTTGTATGTCGTCAGGTCTCGCTGTTGGACTAGCCTACAACAAGGTCATCAAGAACGTCGCCGGGTTTGTCGTCTTGTACGGTCTGATGAACAGCTTCGCCAATGCCGGGCCCGGTGATATGTGCGCTTCCTCCTCTTGGCGCAGTGGCGTGGTCGATGACTGACGCTGAGTAGGCTTGGTTTGACTTCATCGGAGTCCTACGCTACGGCCGTTCGAGGCACTTGCTACGGATTCAGCGCTGCGGTGGGCAAGACGGGCGCGGTTCTCGGCACACAGGCCTTCACCCCGATCCGAAATAATCTCGGGGCCCGCTGGACTTTTGTGAGCGTTTTTATTCTCTGGTTTAGAAGTAGTTGTTAAATCTGCTCAAAGATCGTTGCGGCCATTTGCGGGCTTGCGGGAATGCTTGTCACGGTCCTCTTTATCCGCAACGAGTGAGCGTGCAATGTTCCTACAAATGTTTGTTATCTTGACCGCTTCTCGTAGCCTTGGAGGCGACCTCAGCGACGAAGACGCCAGATTTGCTGCTTTCCTGGAGGCTAACGGCTGGTCTGGAGAGATGGGTGCCAGTGAATCCATCGACGATCTGGTGTTGAAGGAGAAGGGGGAGCTCGAGAAGGCAGATCGTTGACACATATGTAATGATAGTGAATCAAATGAACCCGTTTCGAATGAGCCGTTCCCGTGATTGGCACACATCCAATTTGCGGATTCGATGCGACGATGCTGCCTTCCTTTCTTGCCGACTCAGAATAACCAGCGGTGAGGTAAATCCAGAGATCAGCGGCAGTCCGAGATCAGACGGAACGCTTGGACCGCGAAGTTGAACCCAAAACGGGCGTGGGGTCCAACTGGCAGCTCTCTGCGATGAATTTTTGAGGTGGCCGCGTTTTCTTGGTTACATGCAACTTTCTGCTTCTTTGCGTTCTCGAACGGAAGACTGTGTTTGCCTGTGTTTACAGTTTGACGTTCCAACCGCACCAACGTTTAATTGCCTTTTGATTGTCTCCCGCCATTGGGTTGTAAATGGACGTCGACGACCCCTCGAGTCCACTATCTGCCTTAGATGTCGACTCGGATTGGTACGACCCGAAGGAAAGCGCAATTGATCTAGAGCATCCCAAATATTGGGACGATGAAGTTATAGTCGGTATAGTGAGACTGCAGAGGCGAACTGAGCCCTTTCAGGCGCTGATCCATTCTGCAGGAGCAACGCAAGGCGCCCATCAAACTTGACACGCTCTGCGCGACGTACCGCTGGTTTTACGAGTTCCCAGAGCCAGGTGTTTCTGAGCCAGGCGAAATCATATACCACGCGAACGTACGGCCACAGGATTCCTCACCAGGATTCCTCACCATTACCTGCCCTGCGGGGAAGAAACCAACCCTGAAAAACATCACGGGCACGGTACGGCTCTTCGGCAAAGAGGCGCGCTTTTCTGGGATCAAGCGCGCCAAGGACCGGGATAATAAGAACCTCGTCGACAACCACTGGGAGTTCGTGACATTCAAGTGGAAGGAGAACTACGGCGACAACCAGGACGACGGGAACTCAATATTCGCTAGTGAGATCTCGGACGACAACGGTGCGCCGTTTGTCGTATTCCGGTATGCGTCACCTGCACCCGTAACGGGGCATATGTGGTATCTGGACATTGCTGCGAAGAAGGAAAGGCCCGGGCAAAAGCAGAAAGGGTATGGGCTCTCTGCGGCGGAGATGGCGCGCTTGGGGATGCGGGCAGAGTATCCAGAGGTGCGGGCTAGGGCTCTGGCAGTAGCCTCGCGCGAGGAGAGTGAAGAGAGCGACAGCAGTTCCGACGAGGAGGATGCAGCAGAGAAGCATAAGCCTGCTGGCAAACGAAAGCCCGATTCTACCGTGGATGGGTTGGATCCAGGTCGACCGAAGAAGCGGAAGCCGGCATGAAATATTGGACGATAGCATAGTTAGGTTGGAACATCACACGCATTTCTTGGATACATTCAATTATCAACGCATTTTTTGGAATCATTCTCCATTTTTTGGCCAACCGAAACGCGTCGACATGTTTGGAGTATTGGCTACATACGCGATCATGTGCTTTTTTAGACGCGTCAGGATATTCCCACGGACACCTCTCTCTCTTCATCACCAGTTTGCATGTCTTTAATCACAGTGATTTTACGCTATTTATCGGGGACGCGTACCCGGAGTGTAAAACACTTGGTGAGGACAGTGTCGCGGCGTAGCAAACGATCACACTAAGAAAGCTGCGTAGGGAAAGCGTAGGGAGGAGTGCAAAGCAGCGCTTAGGGGATCCCAAAAGCATCTTCGGCACCGCAAATGACTCATCTTCGACGAAGCAGAGCAATTATTTCGTACAGGATCCTCAAGGGACATAACAAGCGTTGAAAGCGAAAGGGGGACCGCTGGGGTCAAACGGCCCGCGTCTGCAATCGATAATCGTGCTGAGCCCAAGCCCGGCGTTAAAACGAACCGATTGATCTTACGCTCGACGACGTCGTTGTTCCGGAGGAGGTCGACGTGGTTCGTGCATGACTATGGCTGGAGCAAGGACGAGGGAGAGGGAGCTCATCCCCTTGCAGGCGTTGCTGCGATAAGCGGTAGGACGTGGAACATATATAAGGGGCGTTGGATTTAACCTTTCGACAGGAACATCTCTGAGCGCTGCCCCGGCGACCAGTCCATACACTGCGCGTCCCTAGTGGTAAGTATCGCCCCATTACAGCGCGGTCGTTGCTCATTCACTATGTAGTCCATTTTTCGGGCGCTCGAAACCGTACCCCGAGGGACACGTCCTCTAAAAATCTTCTCCAGCTCCAGATACTGTGAGACCTCAACCTCTCGGCCGCTCCTGAGCTGATGCTTCCGTTTAAGGTGTCAACTCTTGGCTCCCCCGTAAAAAAACGGGTTCAAAAGCACCACCAAGGAACCCATCAAGAACGAGGCTCTACTGCGCTGCATTTCGGCGCACCTCGACGAGCGCGCGCATGCGGGACAGGCCGTGTGCCCCGACGTCCCAGCCGCCGCGGACGACGCGTGTTCGCGCACCACCAAAGCGGCGAAGCGGGGAACACAACGCCCCCGCGCGATTACGTGCAGCTCGAGGCAGCGCGCGCGCGCATCACAGGTCCGCCCATTGGCATCGCGCGACCGTTCCTCGAGTCGTACGCACCCGCGCCCCAAACTTCGTCGCAAAGAAACGGCGCGTCGAGGTGCCAGCGGCGGAGGCTGTTCTGGCGCCGATGCCCGCAGCACTTGTAGTTGCAATGTACTCGACCCGGAAGATGGCGATCCTTACGCAGGCGGCGGCGATCCTTACGGTACCGCCACTCCCGGCATCACAATTTACTCACAATTTACCGCCGCTCCCGTTGCAGCTGATACATGACCACGCCCGTATGGGCCGCTCGCCCCGTGGTGCGCTCCAAGGTGCCGTTTCACGGGCGCCCAAAAGTCAAACCCACCACGCATGTGCCGCCCCCACCGCCTATCCGGGCCGTGTTCTATGTTTTGTGCTCTGTGTATGTTACCACAATCTGACATCTGAGTCTTTCTTCGGTCAGGATAGTTCACCGTACTCGTCAATGCTCCATGAGCACCGCATCAAGAGCGACCCGCGGTGATTTGTCGTCCGTTCGCAAAATTCAACCTGAAAGTAATTTAATTCCCTGCCGTCTGGCGGTTACAAAATATAAGTCTCTGCTGCAAATTCTGCACTCGCATTGTACAATTACCACTCTTAGCTATTCTGCACGCGCACATTGATTTACAATAAATCTAATATAATTCGGCCGTTCATGTCGTACGACGCGCGCGGGCATTGAAAGGTCCTAAAATCCGGGGGTGTTCACGGAGTGCAGATGTCAAAAGCGGATGTCAAAGGCGGCTTTGCTAGTGCGTTACCGCTGAAGTCGGACAGCCATCAAATTACCATCTTGGGCCACCGGCGTTGAGTCATTGCACCTGTTTGGATCCTCCATGTCCTCCATTGGTCCGGCCATCCCCTCCCATCTTCTCAACCGCCAATCCACCAGCGATGTGGATGAAGAGGATAGCCCACAAGTAGCTGGTCCTCAGCTCCCTCCGCAGGCGCCCCCAGACGAAGGAGACGACTCGGAAGATGAATATGCGCCAGCCTTGCCGCCAGACATGATCGCTTCTTCGTCGAAGAAACCGGTCGTTGGACCCACAATGCCGCCTGCGTACCCTCCGACGTACGACCGACGTGTTCAGTACCACGCAGACGACTCAGACGACGACGTCGGCCCACGGCCACTGCCTGCCGGAGTGCGCTTCGAGGAACGTGATGCTGTGAAGGAGTTTATGGAAAAGGAAGAAAAGCGGCGGCGCGAGGTTGAGGAGGCCGCCAAGCCGAAGGCGCCGAAGCGCGACGAGTGGATGCTCGTCCCGCCGTCCTCTTCTGTGCTCGGAAATCTTGACCCGACGAAACTCAAGCCGCGGCAATTTGCGCGGTCGGCTGCACCGTCGAGAGACACGGACAATACGCTGTGGACAGAGACTCCCGCGGAGCGGCAGCAGCGCCTCGCGGATGAGGTGTCGGGCAAGAAGCGGCGTGCGGTGAATAGCGGCGACGCCGTATCCGCCGCGGAGGAACTCGAGGCACGCAAGCGCCAGCGTATTGACGAGGAGTTGCGTCACGAGGTGGATGAACACACACGCAAGACGCGCGGGTCTGCGCTCGTGGATATGCATGCCCGTGCGGGCAAGGGGGACGAGAAGGACGAGAAGAAGGGCATTTGGGACCGTGACCGCGACATGGCGCTCAGTGGGCGTCTCATGGACGACGATAAGCGGAACAAAATGGTCAAGGAGGCAAAGGGTCTCGGAGACCGTTTGCGACGGGCAAGACGGGTGGATTTTATTGAATGTTGCAAATGTTGCAATTCCCACTGGCAACAATTCGCTGGAATCTTGGGCGGATCTTCCGTCCAAGCTTTGATGCTAGTTGGGTGGTGGCTCGCTCCTCCCTTGTCCGCACCTGATTGGACGTCTGTCAAAAGTCGATGGCTAGCGGCGTCCGGACCCCGTATAATATGTTATTGAATGGGTGACTGCCTTGACAGAATGTCGCTTGAACTTACTACTCTTTTACTTAAGGTGTAGGCACATCTTTAATCGCAGTTCACTACAATGTCAATACAGCATTTGTCAGAATAATAAGTATAGTAGGTTTTTTCTTTTCTTTTCTGTGGAGCTATGAACGAAGGGGCAACCTGATAAAATCAGTCCCCCTCCGTACGCTTTTCTGATGGCGCTGGCCAAGAAAGAAGTATAGTAGTTTCTACAGTGTATTCTTTCTACAAGATCTTTGAAACAACTCGTTCGCCAGACATCTGGTTTGTGAGGCTAAATTCACAGTTCCGGACTGCCTTCCCTCGGCATCCGCTTCCAAGTCTCAACGAATGCCGCTTGGAGACTGCGCCCCAGCGCCGCTGCAAGAGGAACAGGCACTGCGTTCCCGATCTGACGATAATACTGAGGACAGTTTAGTTCAGCCCAATGAGATGCTAGATGACATACGTCCGAAATCTGACCCGTCTTGCTTTGCGCCCCAGACCACAAAATATAGTCGTCAGGAAATCCCTGAGCTCGTTTCGCCTCCAAAACTGAGATCGCTCGATATTGCTGTGAAGGATGTCGTAATGTGAAGTACAGTACATACGACGTCAAAATGAGACTGACTTCGGGATGGAGCACGTAGCTGCCGCGAGACCGAGGTTTTGCGGTGGTCACAGCCGTTTTGAAACAACCATCGGCATTTAATCGTCCGAAGCACGCCGGACCTACTCTCTTTAATGTCGAGTGGGTGAAGAACTCGGGGGGCAAATCTGGACGATGGGTTAATTGGATGTATGGGTCGGAATATGGTAGGTGCTCACGCTTATGGTTCGCATTCGGCTCCAAGGGAACCGTCGCAGACGCTTCAGTTGGAAAGGGCGTCGATTTGTCAGTGAAATGGTATTTGACTGTGGGCTGATCTCCTCGCCGCATGGCTCGTTGATAACCCGTTCTTGGCCGCGTGGCGTATGCAACTGGATCTGAAAACCCGACCGGGGCCGTCCCCGAGTCGAACTGTCGAATTCCCGAAGCAACACGCTGATTAACTTTGGCCACATCGGCAGGAGTCCTGGGCTTCAACACATGTGGGTTGGTCCTGTCAGAATTGGGATCAGCGCGAAGGATTCAATGGGCTGGAACACTCACCAGTCAAACGCAGGCTGGAAGTAACAATCGATTTAAAATCAGGGAAGGTAATGAGTCACTCACGAGATCGCCAATGGCGTCCTTGATTGTTACACTGGCATGGGGTGCAAAGATGTGATTGTCGTCCGGTGCGCGCCCACGTTTCGCAGGTGGGATGAAATCGTTCTGGATGAACAATTGATACTTCTTCGCAGGCTTCATGAACGCATGGGTTGGGATCGGAAACTCGGGCGATTTGCAGCCACGCTTCGCACCGAAAAAGATGAGCCGTTCCCTGTCCTGGTGCAAGTGAGCACGGTCCGGAATTGTCGAGAATCTCAGGGCAGATAGTTACCTGGGGAGCACCGTACTGCCCCGCTTGGAGAACTTTGAAGCGGACGGTATAGTTTAGCGCGAGCAGGCAGCGGATGATGAGCTTGAGTGTCGCTTTCTTGACGAGCCCTCCATCTCCAGCTTTGCTTGTCACAGAATGCTGAAGTAGGCCCGTGACGTTCTCCAACAGAAAGTAATTCGGCTCATAAACTTCGGCAACGCTAAGCATAGTGAATGGAAGGTTGGACCTAGAATTAGATGAATAAAGTATCGATAACTCTAAGGTGATGCTCACCGAGGGTCGTCCTCTTTCTGAAATCATCACTGCGTGTTAGTATCATAAACGAGGACCCGATAGAGTCTTGCCTTGTGCGAATTCGCGCCGCTGAAGCTCTGGCAAGGGGGGCCGCCGCATACGAGTCCAGGCTCACCCGGTCTAGGAATCCAGTTGCCGGGAATGGGAATCGGGGGGTTGTGCGAGCTCAATAAAGGAGTCGGAGTCTTCCCGTCTCGCAGATCCACTGAATACCTCAAGAGGTCGTTGATATCTGCGCAAAGAACTTTTGACTCTGGATGGTTGAGCCTGGTGGATTAATTCAGCGAGGAAAATGATTTAAGCGACAAAACCGTACTCAAAAGTCTTCGCTGCAGGTACTGATCTTTCCACGGCCCACGAGGTCTTGAAGAATCCAGATTGCTCCAATCCTTGAGATAGACCGCCGGCCCCTGCGAAGAATCAATTTCTAAACACTCCGAGAAGAGATAAATAAGATACCAGAGAAGACCTCGAGGACAGGGATCTTGTCGAAACGAAGCGCCAGGCCCTCAGCTTGTTTCAACTCCTCGACGTGCTGCTCAAAACAGTCCTCGCAGAGCTTGAAGTCACCCTCCGCGTCGGTGTAGAAATGATCTGGGTGGGAATCAACCCAGGCGACCGTCTCGTCTTCGTCTGCGTGCTGGTCGAGGTCGAATGGTTGAACAAAGCAAAGGCCGTCTAGGTCCTCCGCATCAACGCAGTTGGTGTGGCGCGTCCAGCAGATTTTCCGCTGCAAGTTGAGGAGATCAGAAGATGCAAACCAAGTAGCGGTGAAGAAGGACGGACCGGATCCTCGGGGTCTCGTTCATAATGACGAATTCTCAGTTGGCCAGGTCGTAGTGTGACATCGGAGGCGAGAGTGATGTCGCTGGTGCCGCAATTGATCTTGATGATGCGAGCAATGAAGAGGACGAGGCCTTTTTTGACCGAGCTACTTTTCACGTAGACGTAATCATCTACATGATAGACACGCCCGTGCAGTGCCACGCCGTCGTCGACAATTTGGACGCTGTTATACAGTTTCATGTCAGCTTGTCGCTTGCAGCTGGGGCACTTCAGGGGATATTCGTTGCCCACTTCGCTGGGAGGATCCAGGTAGGAATGCTCCTCATTATCATACAAGTACCTACGAGATTCATCAGCAAGGATTTTTCCGGAATGAACAAATAAATAAAGTAACGTTACCGGTAAAAGAAATTGCGCGCTTCTGGGTCTGCATTGTCGGGCTCCTCCGCTTCATGGACGTCAAGAAAGCGGACATCGCACCGTTGAAATATTGATGCGACAGCGATTCCATCACATTCATTCAGGAGGAAGAGCTCTTGCGAGTGTGAAGTTTCCTGAAGGATGGTTCTGCTGCCTGCCGAACTCGTGTTATAGAAAGAAATGTACCATGACGGCAGAAATTACCATGGGTAAACCATTGCCCGTGCAACATTTTCCGCGGCTTGCCGTCCTCTTTTTCGGTCGGATGATCGTAAAAGGACATGATTCGGATAAACCTGCTTGAATATTTAGCTTCGAGTGAACGAAAACATCGAATAAGTCGGACCAAACGTTGTTCGCGAATTTGTTTATGCAGTGGGAGATTGCCGAAAGCTCACTGTCGGCTCGATCCGCGTTACTGTCGTTTCCCGGCACTACCGCGACTACATCTCCGATCTAGCGTGGTGCAAATAAAATAAATGAGGATGAAGAATGCGATAATCATACCTTGTAAACGACGCCATCCATCTCAACGCCGGAATACTCCGTTTCACCGGGGACTTTCCTCCAGCGCATACTCTGTGGATCGACATGGTGCTCAATCACATCACGCAGCTCGTTCGCTATTGCCGTGTTTGCCTCCTCATACTCAGCTCCAACAACGGACATGGGGGAGGTCAAATGTTTGTCTAAGACCCGTTTAATTATTGGAGTTACTAAGGGCACCGTATCGGCCTTCTTGGCGCCCTTAGGCTGAGCCTTGGGGACTCTAGGCCCTGGAGGAGATTTATGTGGTAGTGGAAGGAGGGGCGGATCTGTAAATGTTCGTATCAATGGGACACGGGAAATGGGTGCGCCAGCTCCAACAACCCGCTCAATAGCTTCGGTTATGTAGGCGACCTGTTGTATCTTTGAACAACTAGTCAATTCGAGAAATGACAAGACTCACGACCTCGTCCGATTGGAAGGCGGCTTCCGTCAGCGCCTCGTCCGCGTTTGGAGAGTTCAAATAATCGATGAACTGTACCGCCGTCATCCGGGGTTCGTCGAGAGACGCCGTAATGACGAGATGAGCGAATCTATGTTGCCTCCAGAAGGGCTTCCAAAAAGGTTCATATATTGGCGAGGCCCTGCCGAGGATGTACCAAGCGCGTTTGGTCTGGATGAATATCTTTCTGGGAGAGTTGAGGGTTAAATCATTTACAGGTCAAACAACTCACTTGTTCACTTTGCCTTCGTCGAAATCATGGACGTCGAACCCAGTGATTACAAGGGATTTAACGCGAGGACTTTCGTCGTCTTCGTCAGTGTAGTCTTCGTCCGAGTCGTCCGAGTCGTCCGAGTCGACCTCGTCTACATCCACCGGGTCAACTATGCCAGACGCGCTATACATGCCTTCGGAGAGATCGGTGTCGAGCAATTGCGTAGGAGTGATGAACTGCAGATTGTCGCGGTTGAAGAGACGGAAGTCGCGAATACGGCGGATTGGAAGGCCATCGCCATCGCGTTCGTGCAGGAGATCAGGGAGCGCGGTCTCCCCTACGTATTCCGTTTCTTTGTCGAATTCAAAGACATTATCTTTTCTGGCGGGGGTTCCTATAATGCTCGATTAGACCGAATTAATTGGTACAGAATAGTGGCTACGGTCGTCGTCGGGAGACAAGGAATGCCCATCATCGCCTGAACAAAGTGTGGGACCGCCGAGGTCCGAAACTGTAGGGGATTCACGACGAGGAGTCTCCAAAGCAAACCTTGAAAGTCTCGAGGTTGTGACCTCGACAGCAACGTCTTTGCCGCGGATTTTCTTTGTTGGAGAGGGATTTGGGCTAGGTGCGCGGGAGGAGACACTCAAAGAGGGGACTGTCTGAGGCCTTGCGCTTCCTCGAATTCGGAACCAAAATGTAGAACGGCTGCTCGGTCATGATTATTCCAGGAAGCGACTGCCAGCTATGTCTACCAGCCTCAAGGCTCTTCTGAGAGAGTTCATTGTCCAAATGCGGGTCGACTTTCAAACTCCGCCACGCGTCTCTTGTCTTCTGCCATGTCGGGCCTTACACCTGTGAAGATACAGAATGACTACGACGCTGAGAAGGGTCAGATCCTATCCCTACGCGTCTTGTTCACCTCTAACCCTCGTCCAGTTGTCATCAAGAACTTTTTGGAGACGTTCAAGGGAGAGCCGGAAAAAGATTTGGCGTACAGTATCGCAGGTATCAACATCGCGGCAGATGACGCGCCCGGAGCCCCTGCAATTGCAGAAAAGTACAAGAGACAGCTGGTTCGGACCTCAATTCTGTGTTTGGCGCGTCTTTGACACCCCCCCCAGCAACGGATAGCCAACCGCGAACAGCAGATGCTGGTTATCGAGCTGGAGGACGTCCTCAAATCATCTGTGAGCAAATGCCACCTCATTTGAGCGTGTTTTTTCAACGGGGATCTCAGGACAGCGAGGAAGTGAGCACGCTCGTCCGTTCCATCGGCGACAACGCTAGTCGATATGTGACGCTATTCAGCGAAGCAGTAGACGACATTATGAAAGACACTCCCCCGACAAAAGACATCAGCGTTCATGACGAGGTCATCGACGTTATTATGCACCAACGACGCGAACGGAACCAGATCATGGATCAAACTGGGTTCCCTGATCACATACTTCGACGATAGTGCGTGGTGTACCACTTGTTTTGTGCTGTGTCTCATTATTCCTTTAGCAACTTGTATTTCAAGCCCCTCCCGAGCGATGTTGCCATGGCTGTTCGCGAGGTTCGGAGTGTACACATTGGACACTTAATAACTGTGCGCGGCATCGTGACACGCGTCTCCGAGGTGAAACCGCTGCTCCAAGTGAACGCGTATACCTGCGATGTCTGCGGTTCCGAAACGTTCCAGGAAGTCCCGTCCAAGACATTCACCCCACTCTACGATTGCGCAAACGAAGAACAGTGTGTCAAGAACGGCATCACTGGGTCTTTGCATATGCAGACGCGAGCATGCCGCTTCAGTCCCTTTCAGGAACTTAAAATCCAAGAGATGGCGGGTAAATTTAATGTGATTCATTGCCATGGCTTACATGTTTTCTCTAGGCCGACCAAGTGCCCGTAGGCCATATTCCGCGGTCCATGACTGTCCACGTAAATGGAAACCTTACGCGTCTTATGAATCCCGGCGACGAGGTCCACATTGGTGGGATTTACCTCCCGGTTCCATACACTGGTTTCCAAGCCATCCGCGCCGGCCTCCTGCACGACACATATCTCGAAGCCCACAGCATTTACCAGCAAAAGAAGCAGTACAGCGAGATGCAGATGACGCCGGAGATTAGGCAGCAAATCTCTGACTTGCAGAGAGACCCTGGAGTCTACAGCAAGCTGGCAGAGAGTATCGCTCCCGAAATTTACGGCCACGCTGACGTGAAGAAGGCCTTGCTACTTCTCCTCGTCGGTGGAGTGACCAAAGTCACTGGGGACGGCATGAAAATCAGAGGAGATCTCAACGTCTGCTTGATGGGCGATCCTGGAGTGGCAAAGTCCCAGTTGCTCAAATACATCTCGAAAATCGCGCCTCGGGGCGTTTACACGACTGGTAAAGGGTCTTCTGGCGTTGGTCTTACTGCTGCTGTCATGAGGGATCCTGTCACTGACGAGATGGTGCTCGGTACGTGTTTCATCTCGAGTACTCTGCGCCGTTGCTCAATATCGTTCACAGAGGGTGGAGCCCTCGTTCTCGCGGACAACGGTATCTGCTGTATCGACGAGTTCGACAAAATGGAGGAGGCGGATAGGACTGCGATCCACGAGGTCATGGAGCAACAGACGATCTCTATTTCCAAGGCAGGCATATCTACCACTCTGAACGCCCGGACATCTATTCTCGCTGCGGCCAATCCCCTCTACGGACGCTACAACCCCAAGGTATCGCCTGTGGAGAACATCAACCTTCCAGCCGCCCTTCTGTCGCGGTTTGACCTCTTGTTTTTGATCCTCGACAAGCCTTCGCGGGATGATGACGAGCGACTCGCTCAGCACGTAACGTACGTGCACATGCACAACACGCACCCCGAGCTCGAGCAAGACGTCGTCGAGCCCAACATCATGAGGTACGCCAGCACTCAT
This sequence comes from Mycena olivaceomarginata, assembly GCA_029378375.1. NCBI lineage: Eukaryota > Fungi > Basidiomycota > Agaricomycetes > Agaricales > Mycenaceae > Mycena > Mycena olivaceomarginata. Next base: position 123,450 of record JARKIC010000486.1, on the reverse strand, counting down.
GTGTCCTTCCCGCTTGTTGTTCACGACACTGTACAGACATTACATTGCGATGGCGCGAGAAAAGCGTCCCGTCGTCCCGCCCGCCGTCTCGAGCTACGTCGTCGACTCGTACGTCCGGCTGCGCAAGATGGGCAAGGACGACGAGGAGCAGAATAAGTCGCACACCTACACGTCGGCGCGAACGCTGCTCGGTGTCCTCCGTCTTGCGCAGGCGCTCGCGCGCCTGCGCTTCTCCGACACGGTGGAACACCCGGACGTCGACGAGGCGCTGCGGTTGATGGAGTGCAGCAAGCAGAGCCTGGAAGACGACGACGGCATGGAGCAGGGTCCGGACAAGTCCGCGATCAGTCAGATCTTCCGCCTCATGAAGCAGATGGCGGGCGCCGGGGCGCTGAGTGGCAAGCGGAAAAAGGGCGGGAAGAAGCAGAAGCGGCTTGGGAGGGGGCCGAATCGCGAGCGCGACATGGACGTCGATTCGGAATCGGAGGATTCAGACGATGAGTACGGTGGTGACCCTGAGGAGGTGTCTTTGGTCGATATTCGCGCTCGGGTGACGACAGCGGGCTTCACAGAGGCTCAGCTCAACGAGACCATTGCCAAGGTGAACTGCTATGTCAAACTACGGGAACTGCTCACTAAATGTGTTGTTTCTACAGTACGAGGACCTTAACGTCTTGACCCGCGTAGCCAATGGTTCTAAAATCCGCTTTATCACCGCGGACTAATTTCCTTTTTTCACGTTGCTTTCCTTGTTTGCTCTGTTGTATGCTTACAATGTACCTGGGTGGAGATTTTGATTTATTTCCATACTCAATGTCCGATGCCCGTCCGACGAGGACGAATTAAATCCACAAATAAATTAGGCATAGTATACAAGAAGGTTGGAGTCGAGCGCAGTACAAATCTATGATCTGGGGGATCGCGTTCCCTCATCGTGGAACGCCGCAGGGGACACACGGCCCGCAGACGGCGGATACTCATGGTCCTCGTCGTCATCGTCCAGGAACCCCGAATGGAAGCCCCCGCGGTGATACGACTCGCTGTTGAGCCCCGTCCGCTCATCGGCGTCGTCGTCCCAATCGCCCGAGCGCCGGCCACCCACCAGCGGCACGTTGCCGTTGCCGTCTCCGGGCAGCGCGACGTACGCCGACCGCAGCGCGCGCACGCGGCATCGCCAGAGTAAGATCCCGCCTACGAGGCTAGCGACGACGACGAGGATGATGTACGTCCAGAGCTTGTGCGTGAGGCCATCCACGATGATGGAGATCTGCGACGGTTCTTTGCTCGGAGTGGGCAGGGCTTCCACCGACACGGTCCCCTCCGCGGCTGCTACTTTTGGATCGGCTGTGGATTGTGGGGCGACGGAGGCAGTAGATGTGCTGCTACTGATTTCCTCGGTGGATAAATAGACCGTCGGCTTGGTGTATGACCTGGTGGTAGAGGCCGAAGGAAGGGGCTGCGGCTCTTCGTGCGGAGGAAGAACCGGGTCTTCGTGGGACACCTCGTACAGCACGGCTTTCGCAGAGTCGATAACCGAGCCCCAGAACACCATGTTCCAGCCGAGGAAGGTCCCGTGGTGCTCGGGAGACGATTGGTCGGACACGGTGAGAGTCCAATCACCAACGATGTCCTCGCCCCTGCAATATTCAGATATTGAGAGCCTGCCTGTCAAGAGATCCCCAAGACTTACCAGTGCTTGATTGTCATAAATCTCCAGCCAGGAAATCCTGTGGTAGCAGAGTCGCCCTTGCGCCTCTCGGCCAAGACGCTCCTGATCCCACCAGGACTCATCAGCTCGACTTCCACATCCCCTCGCCGCGTGTGGTCTATCCAAACCCGAACAGTGATATGCTCCAGTTTCTCAAAGTTGGCATCCTGCAGCTGATCCCACTTGACCGAGTTTTTTGACGACACGCCCCCTAGCCCGATAACCTCGCCGCCAGAGTAGTTCTGCATCGGGTTCATCGTCCCGCCCTCGATCTGAATCGTCCGCGTCTGTAACCGGGCCTGCGGCTTGACGAGCTGCCATTCCCGCGCGGCCTGGACGAACCGCAGCCCGTCAAGGACACCGTAACCGAACTTTGAGCTATACTTGCGTCCTGCCGCCGTCGTGTCCCAGTCCTCATCATCCGGGTTGATCATGCGCGCGGTTTCGACACAAAGGTGTTGGATGTCGCGCCACGTCAGTTCAGGTCTAATTTTCGAATATTAATAGCGACATAACGGGAGTTGGTGCGAGACTTACCTGGCCTCGACAGCCAACGCAAATACACCCACCGCGTTCGGCGCAGCGGCAGAGGTGCCACCGTGAGTCGACGCGCATTTATTCTTTCCTTTGTCAGTGGTCGTCTAGGCAAATACTCAGCGGGTATTTTGGGCGCCAAATCTCATGTACGCACGATGGATTTTCCGCTGCCCGAGCTGTACGCCGCAATCATGTTCGCCGTGCACCCCTCAGAGTAGTAGGGCCGCATTCCCTTGTGGTCGACGGCGGAGACGGTCACAGAGTATATGCTGTTCGTGTACCCATCGAAATTGCACTGGTCGCCCGAGCCGGCACCATTTCCGCTGCCAGACCGGAATTACTTTAAACTTTGAATAGGCTTATTTTTGACATGAACGTACCTGGCGAACACAAAAATGGACCCCTTGCCGCCCCGCCCTTGATTCACACCGTGCAGGATGGCCTTGTCGATGAGATAGCCACCGGCCTCCATAACCGTTCCTAATTTTTTGAAAGTTTCAACTTGTGCGTTCAGTGTAAAAGAGGAACGCACCAGTGTCTGGCGGGCCCCAGGAGCATGAATATATGGAAACGTTTTGGAAGCCGTAGTTGAGCGCGGCCGCCTCGTCAATGTCGGTGATTGCGCCGGAGAGGATGCGGACACCGGCGACCTTCGAGTTATATGCGATACCGAGGCCGCATGCGTTGTTCTTGCCTGCAGCAACCTGTCCAGCACACCGGGTACCGTGCGTATCTTCCCCCAGTTTGGGTGTGGGCAACGCCTGTCGTTTCCAACATCCTGAGGAACATGCAGACTGAAAGAAACACAGCTACCACACACCTCATGGTCATTGAAGTCGTACGAATCATCGGCGTCCTGTAGGAACATGAGTTTGGGCGCGTAAACAAACCGAGCTGCGCACAAAGTTCTCCTTGAGGTCCTCGGAAGTATAATCGAGCCCGTCATCGACAAGGGACGAGATGACGCCTTTCCCTGTATAACCCATTTCCCAGACCGGAATCACATTCATAGAATGCTCGGGAGCCTCCTCGTTGAGCAGATGCCATTGCTTGGGGAACAACGGATCCAGGATTCCGAGACGCAAGGCCACCGCCCGAGCATCTTCCTGGGACGGCTGGGGTTGCCGAATGGGCGGCGGAGCACGCTTGACGCGCTGCCGAAGAGTTTGTCGGGACAGGTATTTGATAGCTGCGCCGGTCCGAGCTTCATCGTCGGTTCGTGCCGCCAGCGCAGAGTCGCGGGATCGTGCCCGAAGCCGCGCATAGGTGTCAAGCACACGGTCTCGCTCTTGCTCGTCTCGCGCAGCAAATTCTCCAGAGAATTTTGGGGCTCTGACAAGCCAATGGTTTGGTAGCTCTCCAGCGCGTTCAACAACCTCGACGCCTAGTGCCCGAGATACCGCGGCCAGAGGTGCATGCCGAGCGTCGTGTTCGACCACGTAGTAATTGTGAGTCTCGTAGCTACGGCGCGACGCCGAGACGAGGGATAGAACAGAAAAGAGTGCGATGTATAGTCCTCGCATTTCTTCAGGGAGAGGATGGAAGGAATGGGCAAGTAGTTGGCCCTGTATTAAACCGAGCTGAGCGGTGGTAACTTAAGAAAGAAAACCCGGGGTACAGCCGTGTCATAAATCCGCATGTGGCGGTGCCAGCGCTTCACACCAAGACCTGCTATAGCACTTGCCGGTCATAGAAAACCCTCCGGTTTCTGTCTCCCCGACTGCTGTTACAGGTTTCTCCCTCGATGGAACTCTACTGGCTTTGAGCAATAAAATAAAATAAAATGACCAAGTCTTTCTCGAAAGCCATTTTCGATCCGACAAACTACGGAGCTGATAGACCCGTATCTGGTTGAAATGCGAGAGAAGATGAATACCAAGTCGTTGAAGGTCGGGCGCTGCCAAATAATCGCAGGGCTCGCACGCGTTTACTCGTCGCTCAGAGTGATATGTCTCGGCAGACTTGGCCGATGAAACGGTAAAATTAGGAAGGCGCCGCCGTGCCGGGTATTAACCTGAGGAAAAGAGTCCAAACGAGGACGTTTTCACCAATTACTCCACCGAGGATTCATGCCAAGGCGCGCAGCGCGTTTGGAGCAGGGTTAACGTTCTCGTGCACCTGCAGATAAATTGCATGAATGCGCGACAATAAATCAGTTGACAGGGTATTCGGGGAAAGTCTCCGCTACTAGAACAAGATATTTCAATATCGGGTCCATGTGATGGCCACTATTTTACAGCGTTCTGTTCATTATCAAATGAATCCCATTCTTCAGTGTCCGTGTTGAAGGCCCAAGATCTCGGCTTCAGTCGCGGTCGGAGTTTTACGATCTTCAAGCCATACAACGGTCTGCGGGACCGTGATCTGTTACCGAAGATTTTAACACTAACCACAACCCAAGTGGAATAAGAAGAACACTCACCCCAGTCAAGTTCGCGACAGGCGCCGACGCAAGCACGCCCATGTCTTGGTCAAACGCGAACATGGCGGTACTATTGCTGTTTCCATTCACCACCGCCAGCCATTTCCCAGTCTGAACAATTAATTAGTACGTGAGCGCGTACTTGGAGCTCAAATATACCTTGTCGAGTGACATGCTCCGCGGATTGGCGCCCCCGCTGCTTGTGACGCTGATGCGGGTGAGCGCGGTCTTGGCGGTGGGAGGGTTGATTCTGAAGACTGCGATGGAGCCGGTGGCGAGTGCGACGGCGTCGCGGTTGGAGGCCAGCAAGTATTCTTGATCAGGAAAATTCAACAGAATTGTATACTTTCATGGAAAAGAACGTACTGCCGTTGGGCGAAATAAGCAGCTCCGCGGCGGTCGAGACGTTCATCCCGGCGGGCACTTCGAGCGTCGACACGGCCGAGCCTTGTAAAACCAAGGAGACGTTGTGCGGGGTGTAGTGCATGATCCACGTCTCGACGCTGTTGTCCTCCTCGTTTACGACGTGCAGCCGCGGAACCCAGGTGGAAATGACGGGGTAGCCGGAAAGGACGGCATGACGAGGACCGGAGGGGCGCTTTGGAGACGGCTGGTCGTAGAGGAAGGTGGCGGAGGTGGCACCGATTTTGTAGACATGGAGGGAATCGAGCCCGTCGTCGGGGTAGATCAGGTATTGGCCCTGGAGGTGGATTAATACCAGCAACTTAGGAACAATGAATGCATACTGTGACGTCTACGATTCCAGAGTGCGGTCTGCGGTCATGAGTGAAAAATTAAACTAGTTTCAAGGCGAACATAGAGACCTCGCTTGGTCCTGGGGAGAGGGAAGCGGGTCCGGAGCGGCGAAAGTCGTGGTCGCCGCAGGACCAAGAGGTAAGCCTTCAGGTGACAAGGGCACCGTCGCTATTGCCCCACTGGGATACGATGCTATAGGGTATTAAACGACGTGCCGAACATAGTTTCTTGCAATTGTTACCCGTAAACAAAAAACCGCTGTTATGGGTTACTCCGACATAGACGGGAACAGGCACGGAAACTGGAGAGCCCGCCAAAGTTAGCCCGCCAGAAGGGGACACGTCGTACGCCGCGACGAGAGAAGTGTTTCGGAAAGTAAGGTAGGCTCTGGTTGTTCCGACAAGAGTGATCCAATCGGCGCCGTTTATGAAGCTATTTCCAGTGATGGCAAATGCGTGGGTCACGTCGTTGAAGGTGGTCGAGACAGCGCCGCCGGAGGAGTCGCCGCTGATGATGAGGGTGTGGGTGGCGGCTAAAGTCTGCACACTCAACAAAGAAAGAATAGCCAGCAGCGACAAACGCAACATGATTATGGACAGGAGATGAAACTCTGCTTAACCCCAGGGTCTTTATATCGGTATTTGGAGCACCCCGGCCAGTCAGCGGCGACTGTCGCGTGCGAAATGCCCACGAGACTGCCGGCGAGAGGTTTCTGATCTTGGCGGCGCGAGTTGTGCGCCCATCTAGTCTGAACGGAAGACATCAAATATTTCAGAATTTCTTGATCCTGCGGGATTTTAGATTGGTTCATGGAGAAAAACGAGCTCAAATGAACAAAGAGACGTTGTACAAGTCGAGGTCAACCGTGGAAAACGGCGGCCCGGCCGGTCCCGCCGCATTCCTTCGATCAGACTCGATCACGTTCAGCACAAAGTGAACGACGACATGGCTTGCACTCATCTGGCTGATTTGCAGCGTCTCTCGTCTCCCAAGCTATCCCAGTCTGTTCACCGTGAAGAATGCACCCAATGCTTCGATAACCAGGTAGGTCTCCGTGATTCATCCATGCGCCTATAAACCAGGGTCCAGGATGGCCCACAAGGCATCGAAGTGTGCCTCAGTTGCTTCAACGGTGGTTGCACGGGAGAGCGACACCACATTCGCACCCATCTCCAAAAATCGGGCCATCGGTTCACTCTCAATGTAAAACGCAAGCCGAAACCGTCCACCAAACGGGTGTGTGTGGCGTCTTTGTGTAAGGATAATCTTGGCTCATCAGCCCAAGGTGGAAGACGAAGAGCCTCCGGCAAAGATATCTAAGCTTGCTATTGCAGAGGAGAGAGAAGAAGACAAGTATGAACACAACACCGTAGTCAAGTGTTGGACATGCGACTCTGAGAAGGGTCGCGAGATTCCTGAGGCGTTCAATGACCCCAAGGTATGTTGGATTGCCCTGGGGCGATTCTTGAGCTGAAAAGGAGCTCAGGTGAAAGCCCTGGCTGACGAGACGATGCTCTCGCTCTCCTCAGCACGCCAGTCAGAGGTCAAAGCTTGGGAGGAGGAGTTTGAGCCCTGCGAACACACCCTTCTCCTTCAGCAGACGAGCGTCGGTGCCATCCCCGCTTCGGGCCTTGCACACTGCGCCAACTGCGAGCTCACGTCCAATTTGTGGCTATGCTTGACGTGTGGCTCTCTCGGATGCGGTCGCGTTCAATATGGCGGCGTCACGGGAGGCAATGGACACGGCTTGAGGCACTTTGAGGAGACCGGACATCCCGTTAGCGTCAAGCTGGGCACCATCACTCCCGAGGGTGGAGCGGGCAAGTTTGTTTCCTTGTCCAACGAGTTTTCCCCTCATTTTCTTGTCAGACATCTATTGTTACGCGTGCAACGACGCCAAGCTCGACCCTGCACTCTCAGAGCACCTTGCTGTGTTTGGTATTAATGTCAAGACGGCGCAAAAGACAGAAAAGACCATGACCGAGATGGTGGGCATAGATTTGCACCGGATGCACCATATCTTGACTTGATTTTCAGCAAATCGAACACAATCTCAACTATGACTTTTCTCTCACAGACGAGGATGGTCGTGCATTGGAACCCGTGTTTGGTCCTGGATTAACCGGCTTGTCGAATCTCGGCAACAGGTAATCCAAATCCTAAACCTTTCACCACCACTGATGGCGTTCATAGCTGCTACATGGCATCTGTTCTGCAAACGATCTTCTCTCTCCCCGCCTTCAAAGCGCGCTACTTCTCGCCCTCTGCAACGACTGACCACGCGCCGCAGTGCTCCGAGGCGCTCCCCGCGAATTGCGTCGAATGCCAGATACGTAAGGTGGCCGACGGGCTCCTGAGCGGGCGCTACTCCCGTCCCGCACACGGCTCCGCGAGCAGCGTCAATGACCCCGTCTTCCAAGAAGGCCTGCGGCCGAACGGATTCAAGGCCCTCATCGGCAAAGGGCACGAAGAGTTCTCGACGATGAAGCAGCAGGACTCGGAGGAGTTCCTGGGGCACCTTATCACCGTGCTCCGCCGCGATGCACACAAGTACAAGGACCGTGCGACCGGTAGGAATCTGGGTTTATTTTGCTGCCTTTGATTTATTTATTTGATAGAGGACGCGACGGTGGTGTTCACATACGGCTTGGAGCAGCGGCTTCAGTGCGGCGTGTGCAATAAAGTGAGCTACAGGACCGACGCCACGGACGTCCTGAGTGTCCCGGTCTCTGCCGTGGAAAGCGGGAAAGACGCCGACGGGAAGACGTTGTACACGCCCATCCCGCTCGTCGCGTGTATCGACGCAGTCCTGACGCCCGAGGCGCTCGAATACGGCTGCCCGTCCTGCGGTAGGGGTGTTCACGCCATCAAGTACACTCGCTCCCTTTTGCCGCGACGAGTGGCTCACAAAGGTTCACAGGCAAGCCAAATTTGCGAGCTTCCCGGAGGTGCTTGTGGTGCATGCGAAGAAGTTCCAGCTTGTCAACTGGGTGCCTACTAAACTGGGTCAGCAGCCTCGCTCCTGACCGTACTCTCGTTGACTTTATGCCAGACATCCCTATAATCCTCCCCGACGGCGACGAGCTCCTCTTTGACGCGCAGCACCTCGGGCGCGGATTGCAGCCGGACGAAGTCGAGCTGGCCAGTATCGGTTCGCTATCCCTTGTTCCTTTTCATCACTGCTCCTCTGACTTCTTTGCCAGCCACCGCCGCCGCTGCCCCGCAATTCGACCCCGCCGCACTTGCGCAGCTCGAGGGCATGGGATTCCCTCTTATCCGCTGCCAGAAGGCCCTCTTGGCTACAGGTAATTCGAACGCGGAGGTGGCGATGGAGTGGCTCTTTGCGCACATGGAAGACCCGGGTTCGTCGCGCTCCTACCATCCTCTGATGTGTTGAACCAAACGATCGTTAGACATTGACGCGCCCATCCAACCTGCGGCAGGCGGCGCAACGGGCGGTGGTGGTCCTGAGCCGACGGCCGACCAGATCGCGATGCTGGCCGACATGGGCTTCACGTCCGCGCAGGCGAGGAAGGCGCTCCGAGAGACGGTGCGGGCGCTCTTCTTTTCCCGATCACTGGCTGTTCCTGTTCACTGACGCCGTCCATCTGCACAGTCCGGAAACGCCGAGCGCGCCGTCGAGTGGCTCTTCAACCACCCCGACGACACCGGCGCCGACGATGCGCCTGCTGCCGCAGCCGCGCCCGCTGCTGTGGGCGGGTCGACGAACGTGCCGGCAAAGTACAAGCTCAAGGCGTTCATCTCGCACAAGGGCCCGTCGGTGCACTCTGGCCATTACGTCGCGCACATCCGGATCGGTGACGCGTGGGTGCTGTTCAATGACGAGAAGGTCGTGAAGGCGGACGCGGAGAGCGTGAAGGAGCTGAAGAAGTTGGCCTATTTGTATGTTTTCGAAAAGGCGTAGTGAGATAGAAAGAACTCGAATCGTGAATTCAAAATTTTGTATTTGTGCTAATCGTAGCCTTCCAGCTGTGAAATGCACATTAGAGAAAGGGAGGTGGATTGTAATACAACTGTAGTTTCGACAGCGAGAAAACAGGCAGCGAGATATAACAGAGGTTCTAAGCCTCTGGGCCGCCAAATTCTCGATCACCTGACGGTTTTTTCACTTCTTGTCTGGATTTCTTCTCAAATCGTCGAACTTGCCCCGCGCGGGGCTTCAAGTTATGTATTATTGGAATTCTCCCCATCGGTATGATGGATGCGGAGAAAGGCGGAGAAGTGCCAAGAAATTACTATATCCGTACACAGGCGGTAGTGTTTCCAAACAAGGTCAGGTCAGTCGGCCAAAAAAGATTGAGAGTAGAAACATAGCTGCATGCAGCAGTAGTGCGCTCCCCATGCTGGCCAGACGCGATGTTCAAAAAATGCATCCATCCAAGCAATTAGTAGCAATACAGTATCCACAATACAATACAGTCCAATCGTACAGCCCCGCTCTACCGCAAGCCCAATCCCCTCCTCCTCCCATTCGTGTTCCCGGCTGCCCGACCCGCCTCCGCCTTCCGCAGCTCCTCATCAATGCGCCACATCCCCCTCACGAACGCCTCCCGGTCCAGCGCGCCTGTTCGGGCGGGGTCACACTCCGTCCTACATTAACGTTATCGTTGGTCAGCTTGAGAGGAAGAAGAAAAGGGCCGCAACGCACCAGATAGCAGATAGCACCGCCATCGGCAGCCGCGATCGCGCCCACAGCACGCGCACTACGGGCCCCGCAAGCGTCTCCGCGTCGTCGTCAGGCGTCGTCGGGCTCCCGTTTCCATTCGCACCGGATCCAGCCGGATCGCGGATGAGGTCGACCGAGAGCCCGCGCCACCCGGCAGCCGTGCGCCGCCGCGGAGCCAGGAGCGCGGGACGCTGTGCGTGCGCGGAGTAGAGGGACGAGAAGAGCGCGTCGTACCGCCGGCGCGGGGCAGGCGGGACGGGGGGTGGGCGGGCTGTTAGCGCGGTGAGGATAGGGGTGGTGGTAGATTTGGAGGTCGATGCAGAGGCGGAGTTGGACGAGGCGGAGGACGCGAAGCTGCGTATGGACGCTGCGCGGTCGGGAGGCGGCGGGGGCGCGGCGCGGCGGGCAGGGGGGGAGACGGTCGTTGCCGGGGGCCGCGCGGGGAGTTTCGGGGGCTGGCGGCGGGCCATGGCCTTTTCCCAGTCGTGTGAAATGAGGGCGGAGGTGGTGGGGCTGGCGAACGCGGCGGAGGCGGAAAGCTCCTCGAATGATTCGGCGGAGCTGCCTGTGGTATGCTCGCTGGGGCGGTCTATTGTGTGATGTGCGGCTGTGGGACTCGGGCTGGGGGATCGGTCGGAGAGGGAGACGGAGTGAAAGGAGGAGACGGATGAGCCGGAGGTGTGCCCTCGGGGCTCCAACGGCGGATAGGTGTGCTCCACCGTCAATGAGTCGCCTCTGCGAGCCGGGGGCGGCAATGGTACGCTCTTGTTCCCCGGAAGCGACGCGGTAGACTTCAACGAGGCCAGGGACGGTTTGCGGGGCGGCAACGGCGGCGCTTTCACACTAGATGGTTTTGGGGGCGAGAAATGGATGAGGGCGTCGTCGCCGTTGAACGACGCCTGCGGCGGCGTCTTTTTGAAGCCATTCGAGCGCGGAGGAGACCCGTCGTCGAGGACCCAGTCCTTCAGGTCGATCTTGAAGTCGATGAGCGACGATTTGCGGCCGAGATTGGGGGGAGACGGCGACGGGGATTCCCTGGGCGGCGTCGAGGGGATCACCCGGGGCGACAAGGGCGCCTGGAGTGAACGCGGGCCGGACAGCGACTCGAAGGCGCTTATACGCGACTGCAGTGAAGTGGCAGGCATGGAGGAGGTAAATTACATAACCTCATTCTGCTTGTCATGAGCGACGATCTCTATGCCGTTGCAGGTATATTCCTTGTAATATATTCTAGCTGCAACTCAACCCTTCAAGACTTTTGTCTCATTCCCATTGGCACTGGCGAATCCTCTGTCGCAGAATATATCGCAGAATGTCAGCGCATTCTTCAAAAGTCTGGCCTCACGTATAAGGTTTCTATCCTCAGGTAGCTATATAACAAACCTAATGCTCCCCAGATGCAGTACGTATCCCCCCAAAGTTTACCTTCGTCACTCAGCATAATTTAGCGGCTACGGAACGAACATAGGCGCGCCCTAACCACCGGTAATCGCTGTCCCGCTATTATTAACCCACCCGCGCAGAAGGCCCATGGAGCGCCGTGTCCAAGGCAATCCACGACTGCCACGCCGCTGTGCACGCCCGCGGCGCCCCGCGCGTTGCCACCGACATCCGCATCGGCACCCGCGTCGATCGCGAGATCGTCCCCGGTGGTGGGAACGACCATAAAGTCCGCCGTGTGGAGGAGATTTTGGAGAAGGATCGCGCGGCTTGAGTGGTGCTGATTCCTACTTATACAGCTACTATTTGTATCGGCGACAATAGTCCTCGCCCTGCGTGGATGCCTAAACACCACAGCAGTGCGTTCCAGTTTCGCGCTCCATTGGGATAGGCCATTCGGGTTCTAGGCAACGGAACGTAGGCTTGATGTGGTCAACTACCATGGCGTCCTTTCGAGAAAACTGCTTGAATATTTTCTTGGAGGCATAATCTCTTTGTGGCGGAAAACTTCCCAGCCTTGGAAATGGTCTCAAGCTCCTCGGCTTGCTACCACACATCACTGGGTACCACGTCGCCAGCTTTGTTTCGATTGCAGTTCTTTGTTGCCTCGTTTACCCGTCCTTTCTTCGCTAACCGAGAGTTGGTTCCACAAAGCCCCAGCGTTTATAAGGACAATCCCACATATCGCAGCTCATCTAACGCCTCTCACGAAGTGCTGTGCACAACCCGACTTTCCCTAATTTCATTCTCCCACTAATTACCGTACCACATTCTTTTCATTTTTACTACGGTGGGTGTTACTTCCTTCCCTTTTGTCCTGCGCATCCCAATTTTGGATTTAGATTTTCTGCGCAGCCCTATTGCCACACCTTCAAGAACATTACTCTTCTCCAAGCCAAAGCCATTCCAACAATGTCGGCCCTGACCTGTCCAGTCGAAATCGAAACAGTAGTGCTTCGAACGTCGCCAACTTTAACGATAAATCCTGACCGCATCCCAGACGCGGTATGTCCAATTCAGTTTCCTTGACGGTAGTTGGACCCAAACCGATCGTGTAGGCGGGAAAAATGACCACACCATCAGAGGACGACCTTCCTCTTGTTATCTTGAATTTCGCCCTGTGCATCAGCTCGGTGCCTGAGGGGGAGACGTCGAAGGAGCCTGAGAAAGCTCAAGAAATTATCTCTTCACCACAAGCTGCACACGGAGCAACGGCATCCCAGGCTCCTTCCATCAGCGGTCGTGTGCCGGAGGCGAGGGTCCCAACTCCCGCGAAACCCTTCCACTCGCAGACCAGGGCTGTCCTCCCCAAACCCAGACCTGGGAAGCCGCTCACGAGATGCGAGAACCAGGTATGTATACTGTACTTGCACATCCGTCGTCCCGATACATTCAACTTCCAGCTCAATCGCACGTCTAGCCATGGGCTCGGGGCTGGCAACTCGAAGCTCAAGACGGCATGCTGTTACGGCGCGGGTGGGGAATGGGATGAGAAGGAGAACATCCCGCCGCTGCGCAAGGTGTCGTTTTCGGTCGATTTGTGGCGACACCTCGGGTAGAGTCAGTAGAGTTTTACGTGAACGTTATCCCGCGTAATTTGAGTCCACATCCAGTCCGAAGGAATGATGCCACGAAACGGAGCGTGCCAGCAAGTCGGGGGCAGGTTATAATACAGCTTTTGTACTCGAGGCTAGTTGAAAGTATTACTGTTGAAACTATGCTATTGTAAGGTCGCGGAAATCACACTGATTACCGAGACGGGCCAGCCGACGCGACATTTATTGTAATTTTGGCTCGTCAGGTGACCGTACCTTTAATTTGACTCGCCGTTTCACCAGAAACCACCTTGCTTCTAGTCCACCACCACAGTCCGTTTACCCCCTGGTTCCTCTGTTCATCTATGGTTCGCGTTTGGAACAATGTTAGCCCGGATAGCCCGCTCGAGGAGCAACCCACTCTCGGTCTCATCGGTATGGGCGCCATGGGCCGAATGTACGCAAAGCACCTCTCGAGTGCAGGATGGAAGAAGTGCTTTATCTCGTTCTCTTGAAATACCACATTCCTGACTATTCTGTGCGCAAGAATCCATGTCTGCGATCTGCCCGCCAAATACGAAGCACTAAAGGCAGAATACAGCGGTAAGCTGCTCATTGAGCTCTTTCGTGGCGGATATTAATACTGCACAATAGACGTGGCCGGGGTATCGGTGTTTCCCGACGGACACGGCGTCGCCCGCTCGTCGGATTTCATCATGTACTCTGTGGAAGCGGAGTTTATTGACCGCGTCGTGGCGCAATACGGTCCCTGTGCGAGAATTTATTGTCGAGTCGAGTACCCCGTTAACCTGCATCAGCTACAAAGGTTGATGCTGTGGTGGCCGGCCAAACCTCCGTCAAGGCGCCAGAAAAGACGGCGTTTGAAAAATATCTTCCCCAGGACGTCCACATCGTCTCCTGCCATTCCTTACACGGACCAAGCGTATCACCAATCGACCAGCCATTGGTGAGCGTCGTTTGAATTTCTCGATCCGCACATCAGACCAACGTATCTCCGACAGGTCCTCATCCGACACCGTGCGCCCCCAGAAGCTCTCCGCTTCGTCGAAGATATCCTTCGCTCATTTGGATCGCGCTACGTTTACCTATCGTACGAGGAGCATGACCTGGTCACTGCTAATACGCAAGCCGTGACGCATGCTGCATTTTTAAGGTTACTGTTTCTCGTCATATATACTGGGTGCTGTTCTCACCAACTTTGCAGTATGGGAACGGCGTGGGCGTCTGTGAAGTCATACCCATGGGAGCAGGGTCTCTATGTCGGCGGAATAGAAACCGCAAAAGTCAACATAACGCTGCGGATATACTCGAACGCATGGCACGTCTACGCTGGGTTGGCGATCCTCAACCCCAGCGCGAAGATTCAGATAGACCAGTTTGCCGAGAGCGCCACAGAGCTGTTTAAACTCATGCTGCAGGGCACTGCCGAGGGCGGCGAGCAACGGTTGCGCGACAGGGTGGAATGGGCGCGGCAAACCGTCTTTGGAGACGACCAAAAAGACGGCAAGAAACGAGCACCTATACTGCTTTCCGACGACGTCCTCGACCGGTTCAGCCTTGGACGGACACCGCCTCCAGGCTCTACCAATGGCCATGCTCAAATTAACGCCAATTCGCATCTCTCTTTACTTGCGATGGTAGACTGTTGGGCGCATCTCAAGATCCAGCCCTTCCTGCACCTGGCGCTCGCCGCGACGCCGATATTCCGCCTGTTCCTCGGCGTGGCGGAGCACCTGTTCCGTTCGCCCACCATGCTCTCGAGCGCGATCCATTCGGGGCTGTACGACACTTGGCACCGGCGCGATGATCTCGAGTTTGTGATCGCGGCGCGGCAGTGGAGTCAGTGTGTCAGCTTCGGTAGCTTTGAGCTGTACCGGAGGCGATTTGAGGAGACGCGGGTTTTCTTTGAAGGGAGGTTCGAAGAGGCTGGGGTGTTGGGGAGCGAAATGATCAAGGCCATCATGGAAAGTGAGAAGGAAAGAGAGGCTCGAATGTAATGGACAATGAAAAAGAAATGCCTGGATAGATTGCGTACTCAAGGTCTGTGTTTTCACCAAGAGCCCATAAAGGTTCTCGAGTGCGGCAAAGTTTGGAAAAAAAGATGATAAATTCGGAGAAAAGTACATGGTTTTCAAGCAAGCGGTAAGTACAGGTTTCAGGGTTCAGGGAAAGGGAAAGTAAAAGTACAACAAAATCGAAAGGACACAGTCTTCAATCCAGATGATATGGAACCAAGATACATTTTCTTCGGAAAAGCCAGCGGCAACGATATGTTTAACTGATGGCAGCGCCGGCTAGGAGATTTGAAGTCAAGACCGATGTGAGAGGAAGGCAGACAAGAAAACTCACGGCAGGTCCCGTCGGCAAGCTGGGCACAGGTGGCGGGAATCGCACCACAGTTAGTAGGGGTGTCAATGCATCCGGCGCCAGAGTTGGGCCACGCAAAGGGCTTTGGGTTCGTGCACTTGTATGGGTTCACGTTCTGCTTGGTTCCTTCCGACTTCGTAGCCCATCCGCAGCATGTTGCACAGGCGGCCGCCTGGCCGAACCTGATGGAATGGTCAGTACTAGTGTGGCTGGAGGCCGATCATTGAGTAAACGTACTTGGATTGGAATCGACCATTGGGAACTCCGAGGCAGTCGCGCTGCTGTTCATCTGCGAAATAGAGGGTATCAGCACAGCCGAGGAAAAACGAGTGGATAATCGTACTTGGCTGATAGGTTCCAGGAGAGCAAGCAGTTTGCCCGGTAGAGCCTCTTTGACTCGCGAAATGGCCACGATCGGTACGGAAACAGAAACTGAAGCCCGGGACTTTGGAGGAATACGTCAGTCGGAGCTATCGCCTGAGGAGAAATCAAAGCGCACAGGGCTGGTAGGTACCGGTGTCGCATTGCTCCGGGGCATTCACACCACCTTTGCAGAAGCTGCCAGCAGGGCAGTAAGAGCAACCGCCATTCTTGAGGTACTTTCCAGGATCGCAGGAAGTTGCACGTCCCATAAGCCCACCTTCCTCAGCTCTGCGAAAGAGGATGAGCGAAGTTCAACGCCTCGACGAAACACATACTGGGGAAGAGCGGTGACGCTGGAAAGCATCATCAAGGCAATAGAAACAAAAGACACAGAGGGGAACATGATGAGGGCAAATACTTCAATGATAAGCAGGGAAAAGTCGAAGCTGGGGAGCTGGAGATTGTGCTGAAGATACAACTGCATTTATACCCATTTCTTTGAGACCGGGAGGCGGAAGAGGATGTATAACCGCCTTGATTAACAGCGGAAGGCGGGACTGGAGAAAGTGATTCCCGTGTCGTGCATTCGTCCCCCAGGATTTGAGACAGAGCCAAGAAACGAGTCCAAGTAATGGTCGTTGTTCCCGATTCCTTGACAAATTTGGTGGCATTGTGAGTGTTCCGACAGGGGGGATTTTTCACTATAATCCGCAATTCCTTGGATGTGAATTTATCATTGTATCGCGTAACGTCGGTCTGGAGATGCCTTTGGAGGGCTGCTGTACCGTTTCTCTCAGATAGGGAGGCGGAGCAAAATATACACCCGCGACCCGCGGGGTGGAAACTAAATTGTCGGGTAACGGAAGTGTCTGACGCCCATGAGAATCAAGACTCCCACGGTAATATTTATTTATTTATGTCATTTTCGGATATTTAGAAGCCGGCATAACACGAGCAAAGACCCCTAAGACATAGGTCAACATGCAGGCGTTGTAAAATCCAGGCAGCATGCAGAGTGCCTCCCGGTGAGTGTATTACACCCTTGTATTTATATCAGACCGATCTCTTGATTAACACTTCTCTAGTAACCAATTTCCACCGATCCGTACTGCGATAGAGCCACCCGCACCAGCAGGCCACCGTGACGCCAGAGGTCTCCGAACTCCCTTTTACGTGTACGGATGGATCGTTTCGTACAGGCAACTCACCGACGCCGCTCGCGAAACCCTTGGAAAGATTCCAAGGTTTCTCCAGGGCCCATTTGTCTGCGAGAGGTGGATGCAGCTCGGTTACGACAAGAAATACAAGTCCGTGCAACTACCGCTCAGCGAATTGAATCTTTGACTGTCGTCAGGCCGTGGGAACGACCTCAGCTTCGGCCCCTATATGATGAGCGAACAGCCGGTGTTCTCGTGTACACCTGGACCAACGACAGTGCACACGATATCGACAGCGCCACCTCAAACCTAGAGTTCATCGAAGATTGCCGGACTACCTTAGGCCACCCACAAGGTGTCCAGAGGGATCCAGTGTGGTTTCTTCTCGACCTGAAGACGGTGCCGGACGGTTACGAGTATGAATTTGAAGGGTACCGAACGCCTTTGATGTTGAGGAGTTTGTGTTAATTGGTGTAATTTATTATGTCATTCATTGCATGAGGCTGCTGACCGTAGACGAATAAGGTAATATAAGTACCTACCATTTAATAGCAGTTTATCGTGCCGCGGTTACTATTCATTATTGTACATATCGCGCAACGTCGAACTGGATGCCTTTAGAGGACTCTTGAACCATTTCTCTCAGATAGGGAGACGGAGCAACATATACGCCCGCGACCCGCGGGTGAAAACTAAATTGTCGGGTAACGAAGGTGTCTGACAAATATCGTGAATATTCAATTAAAACCCACGAGAATCTCTTGGATGTCTGGCGGTGCAACAGTGAGGAATGTAGCCTCTCCTGTTGCGTTGGCCACGTTCTGCAGACCGCACCGCTGCACGAAATCCCCTGCGGCCGCCGCACGCGTCTCGTCGATGTACGTCGTGAACTGCGCCAGCGGACAGGTGGAACCGGGGCCAGAGGTGCACCCGGGAATCGCGACCGGCGCGCGGTCAACCTGTGTGAGTTAATTCCGGGCCGGGCATGTGCGATGGAGGTACGCACCCGCACGCGGATATATTTGCTGGTGGACACGTTCACCGGCGGCGCCCCCGCAACATGGACGGTCTCTTCTGTATCGCGTGTTGCAGAGCACGCGAGACGCTCCAGCGCGACATATCCGCGGAACGCGACGAGGTACGACGCGCGGAACTGGTGGAGTGGATTTGGCGTCGTGTGTGAAAGAGGGTAGACACCAGGTACACGGGACGTATTCCAGAGCCCAAGCGCAGAAATGACGGGCGGAAGGTTGTTGTCGTGCTGGACAGGATTAGACACGGGTTGGGATGCCTACTGACAGCGTACAGTGAAGCCCATTATCAGGGCCGGCGGGGTAATGTTCCCACCCGGGGTCGTCTGGCCGGGTCCCAATACGAAGAGGTCGGAAATTGCTTTGACCCAGGGGAAACCTACGGTTGCGGAGAAGGGGTTTCCGGGACCAGATCTATGCCGGGTAAGTCAAAGGAAGGACTGTCGTACGCTCCATACCCATAATAATAGTTGAGGTCATGCGCGTACTCATAGTCCAACCTTCGGAGATGAGTTAAAACAATGGTCGGTAAAGGGAAACCACCAACCATTCGGAATCTGGGGAATAGGATTCAGATCCTCAGTGGGAGAAAGTTCAACTTGTTGGTTTCGACCCACCCTCGAAAACGTCACAGAAGCGCGTATCGCCATCCACCTCAGCTTGGAATCCACATAGGTCCTGCATAACACCGATATCGCTTGCGGTCAGGGTCAAACCATCAAGGAATTTGTTCAGTCGGGCTGCAATTTTAGCTTGATATGTCGCGCGGAACACTGTAGCGGAGGCGGAACCGGTATCACCCGTCGAGTACAAGGGACACCCCGTTGATGGCGTAAGAGAGTCGGCGAAAGTGAAGTTGACGGAATCCGCGAGCGAGATTATGGTACCGCGATTCGACGAAGGGGCGGTCAGATAGTTTCCCTGAGAGAGGTATCCGCAGGTAAAGAAGGTAGCTGTATCTAGGACGCGTTGTTGAGCTGCGGACCTAGGGAGTTTGAGGAGATGTAAACAAGAATGAAAGGCAAAGGAATACCAGACGGTTATATTTTCTCCGCCTTTCGTAAACTGGTAGCGTTTCCTCAGATCGACTCCGAGGGTCAGCGCCTCCAACGCCCCTGTTGCGGAAAGAAACAGTGGCTCATGAGGAATATCGTCCACGGGAGGTACCCAAGACGGAATGAAGGCGAGGGGGCCTTTGGCAGTATACGAATTATTCTGGAACTTCACGAACAAATTCTGCCAGCCGGTGAATGACCCAGGTTCTGGGTACCGTCTAAGAGGCGGATGAGGGAACCTTCAAGAATAGGACGCCGTGGCTTACGCGCCATGTCGGACAATGTACGCAGCCTGGTCCACATTACATCCCGTGGGGGTATCAGACGGGATGCCGTCCTGGGACGGGGCATCGAAATAAGGTGAGGCAGGCCCCGAATGCTGAAGCGGGTTAAACGAGTCACAAAACACAGTAGGGATTGCTGCTGCTAAGAGAGAAATATGCCAGAGACGCATGTCCGTCGCCGATCCCAGGACAAGTGCGAGAGTTGTTTATATTGAGAAGACATCGACGCCGGGCCGCAGTGCAACGTGCGTGAGGACGAGGAAGGCACATCATGATGGACCATGGATGAATTTATTAAGCCAGAGTACAGAATTCCAAAGTTAGCGCACGTTGACGCGTCGCTGAAAGACAAGCAAGGTGTTCGGTGGAGTCGGGTGGACCGTTGGCGGGACTTGTGGCGGGAGGCCGCTAGGAGCTGCCGTCACAGTGCCGTGACAAATGCGACATGACAAGAATGGCCGATCCGTTTTGCCGAATCGGATCAGCCGAGGAGCTGCGCTTTCCTCGCGCTCGCAACGCCAAGTCTTCTCGCCCTCGAGTCTCTGGACGGTTTCCCAGCTATGAGCTTGGGTTCCATCTCTGCTCTCTTGTGCCCAGTCAATCTTTTGCTTTCAATATTGACTGGATAACATCTCTCAGCAAATTCTACACCGTACACTGGCGGCCCTGGCCGCAACTTGAATGTAATCGGTTGTCGGAGACCAAGAGTCTACAGGAGTTCATCATTGATGCATATATATGGTCTTGTAACAACAGATAACGAAGAAGACAGCGAGGATTTCATTGATGTTTCTCGGAATTCCGTGTGAAGCCGCTCGCATACCAGTTTGGCCGCTTCCGGCAACACCAAGAGACTTGTATAATCACTTCCTGGAGCTCAAAAAGAAAATTTGGCTCGTCCTTGCTCATGACCACGGTCTATCGCGATTCCACTCAAAGGACTTCTGACCTCGCTTCTTTGTGTCTACGGCTGTAGTTTTTTGGCGCGTGTTTCAGCTCAATCGGTCAACATCCGCCTTGGTTTCAAGATTCACCCTGTCCACCGTGATGGCGACGAAAAGGTTGTTATGTATCCCATATCGGTCATCAATGAACCCAAGAAAGTGACGGAATGGCTTGTCGGAATATAAAAGGCCTCAGGAACCCGTCGAGATCATTATTTTCTTTCCCCTCCTTGGTCTCTTTGGTCACCTTTCCCTTACCATCTTTTCCCTGCCAGTCAGGTTCACAGTCTTTCCGTGACTTGCTTTTTGGATTTCTTTTGCTACCCGCCAAAATGCTTACCACCACTCTTTTCGCGCTCTTGAGCGCTGGTGCCTCTATTGCTGCTCCTATCATGAACAAACGTGTTACGCTCGACCCAGCAGCAACAGCCGAGGCGCAGGTCCGCGATGATACCGCCACCCGTGCTTTCTCGGCCACCTCCATCAAGACCTCGGATGGTCAATGCCTTTCAGTGACCTCTGGAACTGGTGACTTCCGCGACAACCTCGTCCCCGTAAACATTGCGGCGTGCGACGGTAGCGCCGGGCAGCAGTTCGACGTACTTACTCAAGGCAAGCACAACGACCAGCCGGGAACTGCCCTCATCGTCAGCTCCCTCGTATGTGCCCTTCATTTTCCTTACGCTCGAGGAGGCTTAGTCACGTGTGTAGATCCAAGGATGCCTCAACTTCGACCCCCCGCCGCGCTGCTGGCAACCAGGTCCTCCTTTTCTCATGCGGTGGACGTGCTGATGGTGGTTTGTACTCTCCATTCCACCTGTCACGAATTGCGTTCATTAAGAGTTATTTGGAACTGCAGGGGGGCTCGTGACCAACTCGCAGCTGTTCACCTTCGATGGAAAGAGCACTACGATCCCTCTAGCGCCGACCAATCAGGCTGGGACTTGCCTCTTCAACAACAACGGCAAGCTCGACCAGCAGGCGTGCACTGTTGCCAGTCCCAGCGCCGGCGAGGTATTTTCTAAACCGTATTCTGGTAACATAGAGGGCTCATTGCCGTTCCTTACAGCTTTTCACCATCGGTGGTGGCGCTCCTGCAGCCCCTGCTCCCCCTGCTAGTACTACCGTCGCCGCTACTACCGCCGCCGATACCACTGCTGCCCCTCCTGCTACCACCGCGGCTGCCGCTCCCCCCACCGGCGAAACCCTCACCAAGCTTGACGCCGCAGCTGTTGCCGAGGCCCAGTTCCGGGACGATACGGCCACTCGTGCGTTCTCGAGTGCCGCTATCAAGACTGCGGATGGCCAGTGCCTCTCGGTGACCTCTGGGACTGGTGACTTCCGCGACAACCTCGTCCCCGTAAATATTGCGGCGTGCGACGGTAGCGCCGGCCAGCAGTTTGACGTCATATCATCGGGCAAACATAACGACCAGCCGGGAACTGCTCTCATCGTCAGCAGCCTCGTACGTTCCCGCCCTTCTCCCTCTGAACGAAGCTCATCCCGCGTCGTAGATCCAAGGATGCCTTAACTTCGACCCTCGTCGCGCCGCTGGCAACCAGGTTATCCTCTTCTCTTGCGGTGGACGCGCTGATGGCGGTTCGTATTTTTTTTAATCGCATGTGTGTCGAATTGCGCGCTCATTTCGAACCGTAGGAGGCCTCGTGACCAACTCGCAGCTGTTCACCTTCGACGGCAAGAGCACCACGATCCCCCTTGCGCCTACCAACCAGGCCGGGACTTGCCTCTTCAACAACAACAGCAAGCTCGACCAACAGTCGTGCACTGTCGCCAGCCCGAGTGCCGGCCAGCTGTTCACCATCAGCCCTTGAGAGGCCAATGTTTGCCTGATGCATCCTTGAATGACACGTTGAAATCATGATACCCACTGCAGTGGACACGGTGTCCTCGAAGGATACTGGAGCCCGTCGCCTGTAGGAGATTAACTTGCAATATACGACATCATACCCGAAAGAGTGTACCATACCAATCTTGTGAAACAAGAAAAGCCAAAAATAGGATATGCAAACGAACGAGTAAGGCACGAACCATCTGGCTGGATACCGATCCGAGTCTTCAGAGAAGAAAGATGCTTCCCTTCACCGCCGTCGGTTGATGCGCGTCGCCGTCGGGTCGTTCCAGAGCGCCAGGGCTGGGTGGGTGCGTTGGCGCACGATGTCAAGGGAACGCAAACGTAGAGATAAACCCGTGCGAGAGCATGTGCCGCGTACGTAATCAAGCTGAAATACGGCAAAAACCCTCCTTCCTAATTGGGCCTCCAGCGGTTGTTTGTTCGTGCTGTGCGCTGATGACTCTTGCTACTTGCTAACTTCTTTCTTTTCACCATGTACTCTCAAGCGGCATCTGAAAAGGATCGATATCTACTTTCCGCCGGGCCTAGGGATTAACCTCAAATTTTGCTTCTGCCGACATATGTTTTGAACATGCCCGCCTCGTGTTTATCGTCTGATTCGCCTCAAACCGAACGAGGAATATCGATTGGGAGCTGGATCTGCTCTATATTTTTCTCGCAGAGAGACAATCTCACACCGATTGTCTTCGACCCAAATCGTCGGCCTCTGACCCTCTGTCATGGACAATCTTTCAGTTTCACGCCGACTGCCTCACCTCAGCTTCTCGATAGCTCTGTCTGTATTTTGCCAGCTCCTCTCTCGTTCACTTTGCTGGATAGCCGGCTGGGCGTCCCCACTTGTCACGAATAATCTTTCGCACGCATACTCTCTCGCACAATGAGTCGGCTTCTGTTTCTCTGCGGTCTGTCTCCTCCACTCGCTGGTCGCCACTGCGCGTACCCTATCCCTCGTGTCGCGAATTACTGAGCGGTTCTGGGCCACATCTTGCTCGGCTTTACATAGGCAGGTAGAGGCACCGGCCTGTTACTACCGACTTGATGGCTCCGGTATTGCGAGTGACTCTTGGGCACCCACACCTCCGAGGCAACTTCGGCCACGAGCTTCGTCTTCACCCACGGCGTGCAATCGTGATTCGCGAAACATCAGTTAAAAGGTCGCTGTCCGACCGGCATGAGATGAGACCAGGCTGGCCCTCGGTCAAGCATCGCATCCCAATCTGATATTCAGAACATGTACTCACTGGGAAGTCGAGTTTCGCGCTCCCGGTCCGATACTTCCAGCCTGACGTTCGGCTCACAACACTATGCACCAATTCGTTCAGCTCCCTTCGTATGTTGTCCTGGAAGACATCCTATACTCTTCAGTCAATGCAAACCAAAAAACATTTCATTTCTCGTCTTATTCCTCTTTTCTTTGGCATAAGTAGTTTCTGGTGGCATGTACCGTGATTCCGATCCTTCGCACTTTGATGTTCACCAATGGACAACCCAAAATCGACGTCAGACTATTGTATCGCAAACTTGGGACAAACGCTGTGGAAGATTCGATTCCAACGCGGCCTATGCCCATTAATTTTGCATTAATTACTCTTGGAGGGTGCTCATGCCGATGGTATCATGGCCACATTCAAGGTCGCGACGGCGGTCTCTCTTGTCTCTAATTCTCCGCCTATTCTCATTTTTTCAATGTCCACGCGCCGCAGAGCCACATTTATTGGGCCCGGGACACCGTCCATCCGCCTAAAATTTTCATCACATTTTTTTAACACGTCGGACTGGAGAAATTTTGGCACTGAGACCGTTCAGATTCAATTCGTAGCTCTAGTACTTAAGCCCGCTCTCGTAATATCCAGTAGATGTTTTTTTTTCGGGAATAACGTTGCACGGGTAGCGTCGGAGATAACCGGGTGCGGGTATAAAGAGTTGTCTTTCCCACGACGAAAGTTGCCTCTTCATCACCTCGTCGACGATGCTCACCTCTCGCGGCGCCGTCGCCCGCCTCTCCCGGAGAGCGGTCAACAGCAAAAACAAAACTAATGCCTTCTTCTCCACGGCTGCCATTCTCCCTAGAGTTTCCCTCCCCGCTCACTCCCACTCCAACCAGCGCGCGGCCGCTCGTCCTTCTTCCTCCGCATCCGTCCCAGGTCAGTCAAATCACCTAAAAAAACAGTACAGTTGTCCTTAGTTTTCATCCAGCTCGCACCTATGCGACGGAGGCCAAGGCCGTCGTTGGCGCTGTAAAAACCGTCATCGGTGCTGTCGTGGATGTCCAGTTCGAGACAGAGAATCTGCCCCCCATTTTGAACGCCCTCGAGGTCCAGGATTTCTCTGGCGGCCGGCTCGTCCTCGAGGTCGCGTCCCACCTCGGTGAGAACACCGTCCGCACCATTGCCATGGACGGTACGGAAGGTCTCGTTCGCGGCCAAAAGGTCATCGACACCGGCGCTCCCATCCTCGTCCCCGTCGGCTCTGCGACCCTCGGCCGTATCATGAACGTCATTGGTGAGCCTATCGACGAGCGTGGCCCCATCAAGGGTGTCAAGCTCAGCCCCATCCACGCCGACCCCCCGCCATTCGTCGACCAGTCTACCACTGCTGAGGTGCTCGAGACCGGTATCAAGGTCGTCGATCTCCTTGCCCCCTACGCTCGTGGTGGCAAAATTGGTCTCCTCGGTGGTGCCGGTGTCGGGAAGACTGTGTTGATCCAGGAGCTTATCAACAACGTCGCCAAGGCCCACGGTGGTGTCTCTATCTTCTGCGGTAGGCCTGACACTCCTGCATCTTAGCTTCATGTTCTCATGTTCGTAATTCAGGTGTCGGAGAGCGTACCCGTGAGGGTAACGATCTGTACCACGAAATGATAGAAACCGGTGTCATCAAGCTCGACGGTGAATCCAAGGTCGCTCTCGTCTTCGGGCAGATGAACGAGCCCCCGGGTGCTCGTGCCCGTGTCGCCCTCACCGGCCTCACCATCGCCGAGTACTTCCGTGACGAGGAAGGCCAGGATGTGTTGCTCTTCATCGACAACATTTTCCGCTTCACCCAGGCCGGTTCCGAAGTGTCTGCGCTGCTCGGTCGTATCCCCTCTGCCGTCGGTTACCAGCCCACCCTTTCCACCGACATGGGTGGCATGTAAGTTTTTTCCATGCTTTTGCAGCCTACCATTCCTGACCACCACCCGACAGGCAAGAGCGTATCACCACCACCAAGAAGGGCTCCATCACCTCCGTCCAGGCCGTCTATGTCCCCCGCCGACGATCTGACTGATCCCGCCCCGGCCACCACCTTCGCTCACTTGGACTCGACCACCGTGCTGTCTCGTGGTATTGCTGAGCTCGGTATCTACCCCGCCGTCGACCCCCTCGACTCCAAGTCGCGTATGCTTGACCCGCGTATTGTAAGCTCTTCGTCTCTTCTCTTACGCGCCGAGTGCTGACGTGTCACATCTCAGGTCGGCCAGGAGCACTACGACACCGCCACGGCCGTCCAGAAGATCCTCCAGGACTACAAGTCCTTGCAGGACATCATCGCCATTTTGGGCATGGACGAGTTGTCCGAGGAGGACAAGCTGACGGTCGAGCGTGCACGGAAGATCCAGCGGTTCATGTCGCAGCCCTTCCAGGTCGCGCAGGTGTTCACGGGTTACGAGGGGAAGCTTGTGTCGCTCAAGGACACCATCCGCTCGTTCAAGGAGATTCTGACGGGCCAGCACGACAACCTGCCCGAGTCAGCGTTCTACATGGTGCGTTCCTTTTCGCTTCCGTCGTCGTACACGCTAACGCACATTGCAGGCCGGCACCATCGAGGACGTCAAGGCCAAGGCGGAGCAACTCGCCAAGGACATGGCGGCTTAAACAAATCGGACGCGGAGTGTGCGGTGGGGCGGTCAATAATAAAAATCGCTGGATTAATTCATTCTGTTCGTGTCGTGGTGGTGTCGTACCTAGACTTGTTTCGTTGCTGCCCACCCGGCGCGGTCCATTCTTTTTTTGTGTTCTCTGCCGTTGCAATCGCTGCTCGAATAAAAATTATTCTCCTTTTGTGAGGTAGAGTCAGTGAATCAGACTGAGATGGCACAAGACGCGGCAAAGACACTGAAGATGAACTGCAATAGGACCAATCTCATTCTCTCCCCAGCTCTTTCCCGTCGCAGCTCGAAATGGCGCAAACTCCCAAGTCCGCGCGCCCGACAGGTTCACACCACAGGGTTACAGCACTGTTTATTTCCACTAATTGCGATTG
Source organism: Mycena olivaceomarginata (assembly GCA_029378375.1). Lineage (NCBI taxonomy): Eukaryota > Fungi > Basidiomycota > Agaricomycetes > Agaricales > Mycenaceae > Mycena > Mycena olivaceomarginata. Next base: position 97,028 of record JARKIC010000486.1, on the reverse strand, counting down.
TTTTTATCGTAACCATTATTCACAATTTTTTTTGAGTTTTCTTTTCCCCCAACGTTAAACCCCAGCTCCAGCACCGCCCCGAACCTTTTCCAGCGCGCGAAGGCCCGCTATCTCAGCCGCAATACGCGGGTTCCTCGAGGGGACAGAACCTTCAACGACGGGAGGGACGAAAATCTTCTTGGGCCAGTGTCCGCCTTGCTTGTAGGTAGATGCGGAACTGCTCGCCACGTTGGTGTCGACGGCACCGAGGGGTACGCGCCGGCCGCAGGCCTCCCTCTGTTTCCGGAAAAGCTTGACGAGCTCGCCTTCCTCCTGGGGTTCCGCCATCTTTTTCGCCTTCGGAGAAGACCGCCGCCAGTTCTTGACGGCAGCGACCTTGGCTTCGGACTCCTCATTCTCTGTCTCCCTCGCCTTCGTCCTGGTCCTGGAGGTGGCGGCGACCTTGATACCATCGGCCTTCTTGTTCACTTTGTCCTTGGCTTTCGGCGAGGGGTTCCAGCTCCAAGGCGCGGCCTTCGGCTCAGACTGCGCGTTCTCCTTCTCCTTCCAGGGGCGAAGAGTGGACTTAAGAGTACTGGGGCAACGGTTGGTGGAGGAGGTGGAGGCGATCATGGTGGGTGGGACTTGTCGAGGCGGACGAATAGTGCCATCCTTCGTGCGGCGCGCAATGACGTCCGTCAACTCTTTTATAACATCCGTGGGACGCTTCCGCACGGCGGGCCCCTTGCCAACCTTGATGCCGCGGGTAGGCGCCTTGACGGGTGGGGGCGGAGGGGGAGGGGGAGGTGGGGGAGGGGGAACAGAAGGAGACGGGCCCGGAGTCGTTGACAAATCCTCGTGTGTTTCTGTCTGCACGGCCATGTCCACCTGTGCAACCATGATGTCCGTTTGAGTTGCGAAGTCCACCGTCGACGTTGGTGTCTGCGCGAAGATCAGATGGTTGAATGCAGTCGGATTCGGCATGCTCACCTTCTTCTCCTCTGCATTCGGCATACTCCCTTTCTTCTCCTCCGCCCGAGCTTTCATAGCACAGTCATCCGCCGCGTTGCGAGTTAGAGTTGCCTCAGAGCACAGCTTCTCCACCTTGGCTGGAACCGACTTGTTCACCTTGACATCAACCTTCTCGATAGTTATTCCGAGGGCCGGTTCGTCGACCTTGTCATTTGCGGGAGCGTCCAATGCCGAAGGAACGTCGACAACAGTGGCATCTGATTCGTACGAGGCGCCGGAAACGACACGCGGCGGGGTTGAGGGAGCGCGAGCGCCGCAGAGGATGCATGTAGACTTTGGGTAGCTGGTCCTGATGGGGTGCTGTCCGACGGGACGAGGAATTCGAGAGGGTCGTCCAGTATGCAACGGAGAGCGGTTCACCGGTGGTTGAGGAGCTACAACTGGCAGCCCAGTACATAGACGCAGCGGTCTGAGACTGGAGCGGGGAACGCGACTCTGGGTATATATAGAAACAGAAGCTCGAGGGACTGTGTGATTGTTGAAAAAAGAGGAGAGCCGCCGCGGAGCGAAGGATGAGCACGACATTGTATTATGGTCGTCCACAGTGAGTGGGCCGCGAGGTACCAGCCGCCGAAGGGGAGCGGGGGGCAATAGACTAGAGGGATTGTGGGCGATGGTTTCGGACTCCACAGCGTCCTCTCCCGTGACTAGGATATACACTGACGAGACATTGGTGGTGTCCTTCTTGAGCCGCAGGCGTTGTAGCAAACGGGTGCCTTTCCCGACTTGCGCTGCTTGATGCAGAGAATCTATGAGAACTAAGGGCTTCAGCCGGGTGGTGACCTATGCGATTTGGGTTTGGAGGTACAGAGATTCTGCAATACACGGGTTAACACTCAGCGAGCAGAGTGGACTAAGGGTGGAACACATACCTTGAGTGCGAGCATATTGGATGCTCTGAGGGCGAGTTTTTGAAGGTCGTGGGTGTGGGAGACAAGAAAGGAGTGTGTCTTGAGTATAACAACCTCCTTTCTTTAAGAGTGCCGATTAAGTTGGCCATGCCGGCCGGAACCATGCCGTGGAAGTGTGGTCAAATTCAAGAGCTCAGAGCTTTGAGACGAGGTAGATTTTGTTTTGAAATCTTTCGAATAGCAGCGGCCCCCGCAGAAATCGTAGGAGCGCTAGCGTCCAAGTTCGGCGTCAAGTACATCGAGTCGCCCCAGGACCACCAGCAGCTCCAAACCGTCAACGTCGCGTAAGATTCCTACAGAAGGTTGACTACTCGCTGGAATGCGCTGAGTGGGTCGAGTAATTTGAAGCTCGGCTTGAAGTACTTACTTACAATGAACCGCTAACGCTACCTCTTCTCCCTGCTACTCACGGCCTATTTCTCTTCCCAAAAGCCTGAATTAGACTGTGATGGTGCAATTGGGAGGGAAACGAGGCGACTGGTTCAAACGCACTGAAAAATGTCGCTAGCGCCCGAAAAGGAAACTTCCTTCGACCGAACCAGCTACTCACAGTTGCTCACGGCCACCTCTCTGGTGTCCTCACTCTCCCCTTCGAAAAATGGCGCGATGGCCGAGTGGTTAAGGCGACAGATTAGAAATCTGTTCCGGTTTCCGGGCGCAGGTTCAAATCCTGCTCGCGTCGTCTGTTGTTGCTTTTTTGCTTTTGAGAGCTCTTGCCTTTTTTGGGAGGCTGGACGAGTCGTCTTTATTTGGCTACAGCTTCAACTAGCTTCTGCCACCATCCGCTCACTTCCACACCTCCGCCAGGCCCAGTAGCTACGACCATATACCGAATCCTCCAATCTGTTTCACAGCCTGGCCGCCGTCTCGAAGCTCTCACCATCACGGCGCCAACAAATGACAATCATGATTTATTTGTTCGTTTGCCGCATTGGGCGGCGCCACCGCAATAGCCAAGCCAAGTGTAATCGAGCTTCAAAAGGCCTCAAATATCGAGGTTTATGGTGGAAACCCATAACCAGGACCAATTTTGACCGATGGCCCATTCCTGACGATGTCCCAAGGCTCATGTCCGATATCGCTTCAGTTCTCCACTGCTTCCAGACCTTGAAGTTCCGGTGACATCGATTCTCGAAATCGATGTCATTTTTAGCAATCTTTCGTCCATCAAAGTTCGGACTTAAGAGACTCTCAGAGTGAGAAAAACTCTGGGCTCCGGTGCTCTCTACGGTCTCCCTACCCCCTCGCCCAGCTATGTGGCTACCACATTCTTTTGTTTTTCTTTTACTTGCTGTTTTGACGAGCGCAGCCATCATCAACACAACTATCGATGACTCTAGCTCGAGTTTTACTTTCACTGGAACTTGGAACACCATAACACCCAGTTCGCCGTGTACTATTTGCTCGTCGAAACCCGACCCATCGAAAACGCATGGCGGGACCTGGCACGACGGAAATATTAACATCGCAATCCCCGTTGGTACTTCAGGCTCGTTCACTTTCACAGGTCGATCTCTTTGACGTCTGTCTGTCATCTGCATTTCGAATGATTCTCTTATTGTTTCCAGGATCCGCCGTCTACATATTTGGAATTGACCAGGCAGCATCAGAAGTTTCACAAGCAGACATCGCCTTCACAGTAGGCAGTATCCAGCAGACGCACCATTATACCGGCTCAGAGCAATTTGTGTACGACGCATTGTTCTTCTCTGCGACTGGGCTCGCCTCCGATGAGACGCATACCGTGAACTGGGTTTTAAACTTCGCGGACACTGGCGGAGGACTCCAGGTTGCATTATTTGATTACGCGATTGTGACTTCCGGGAAGGAGGACATAACGACAAAGAACGCTGTGATTACTCGGTATGAGTTTTTAATCTATCGGTGCCAGAATCTGAGTTTTATCCAGGCCAGTTGCAACAACGTCGTGAGCTCCGCAAACTCTGAATCCATGTCTAAGTTACCAATCAGAGCTTAAGTACATTGGTCAAAAACAGTTCGAGTAACAAGGCCAAGTGAGCGGTTAGTTTCAGGGTTGGATTGGCCGTTGATGGTGAACAGGACCAGCACAGGTTCTTCGTGCGTCCTTCCACAAGCATACCTACGACCAAGCCTGATATGCTTATTCTCATGACTGCTAAAGCTCCACATCTTTGGCGGTGTAAGCTTTTCTTGGACCTTTGTCAGATCTGACTATGATTGAACAATCTAACAGTGAATCAGGGCAGTCTCCGAGTGGGGCAAGCCAACCGTGTGTTTCGCCGTTCTCTTCCGTTCATGTTATTGCTTGACTATTGGATGACATATGCAGCAATTCTACGTGTGTAGTTTAGTGAATGACCGCTAGCCTGGCTTAAACTGATATCATCATTTAGTTCGTCAACTGGAGAAAAGTCGGTCGCAATTTCCCCTTCCAATCCTAGCAATATAGTGACAGTGACAACGTACGTTGTCGCGGAGACCTCCTTTGACTTACTCATGGCTCACGGCAGAGATTCCGCTGGTGCAATCGTAACCGTGACAGCTCAAGCCCAGTCGGTGGCTGGTTCTGGTTCAAGGTCCCGCTCTAATCTAGGGTCAATAATTGGGAGTATAATCGGCGCACTTGCGGTTACGACCTTGATCATACTATTTTTATGTCTTCGCCGCCGCCGAGTGCGCCGTCTGGAGCCGCAAACCGACAAAGCTGCTCGCAGGGAATTTCTCCGTATCGAAAACTATCCCCTCCGCCCCGTGAAAAATGCCTTGCCGACTGCACGGGAGGTTGGACACTCTGCCCCGATATCTTTCTCCACATCTGGGTCTAAAATACGTGCGCCTCGTCGTCAATATACACGCGTTTGTACTGAACTGCGATGCAGGACACAGGAATAATACTTCGGTGGTAGGCCTCACTGGCGACCCCCCTACCCTTTCCTCGCCGGATCGCCACACTACCCCAGAACACTCTTCCTCCTCCTCAGATGAACCACAGGCTGCTGTAGACACCCTACCTACACACAGAACCGGCAATCTGCAGTTTCTTGAGGAGCGAGTGGCAACTTTGGAAGCACGGGTGGCCATCCATCAGCATCCTCCACCGTATGTACACGAAGACGGTGATTAGGACACAATATATTCAATTCAAGTCATTGGAAATGCGCTCCCATCAACACTCATGGAAATTTTTGAGCTTGAATAGGATGTAGTTGCAATCTGGTTTTTTTTTGTATGTCATCGTTCTGCACAGTCAACTTTTCTTAGCGTGGTAGATCCAGATTAGTCTTGTTTACCAGAGTCTCAAGTTGAGACGGAGCTGACCGATAAAATTGTATTCTTGTATTCTTTCCTTTTTGGGTTTCGGAGGAGATGGCATTTATTTGGTCGTGATGTCTTCGATGCTTTGATTCTGAAACGGCGACTCGGGTCAACCCTGCATATTATTTCGTTTCAACACCTCGGGGGCCGTACGGATATTTCAAGCTGATTCAACTCTATTCAACGGGCAGTGTCAAGCTGCCGTTCAACGTCGCCGCTACAGCACCATGTTAACATCTTGACACGCCAGCAGTCATCTCTCCCACACTCGACCACTGACTGAACCGAGTTTCTTCAGCGCTGTATTGAAAAATGTCCACGCCAAAACCTGTTGAAACCCTTATATTGTACAAAATTCGTTCTTGATGTCGGTCAAATGGCAGAAATCTACTTCGCTACATCAAGGCACTTGCTAAGCACTTTGCCGACGACTGTATCATATATGCTTCTCGGTAATGAACGCATCAATCCTACAGCATCTGAAAGATTGATGAGATATAGCTAGATGCCTGATGCACTGCTCTCTCCAAGCCATCACCTAGCCCATTATGTGGCTACCACACTCTTTTACTGTGCTCCTATTTGCAGTTTTGGTGACCGGTATCAACACGACTGTCGATGACTCTAGCTCGAGTTTTACTTTTGACCCGGGTTGGACCGCAATAACACCGAGTGCGCCTTGCGGTGGTTGCGCGTCGAAGCCCGACACGTCCCAAGTCAACGACGGGACCTATCACGACGGCAATTATCGTGACGGAGCGTCCAGTCTCACCACTGGTTCCTTCACCTTCCAGGGTTCGTCTCTCCAACAGATGTCACATCGTTCGCAGTGATTCTGACAAGCAGTGCTAACAGGATCTGCCGTCTATATTTTCGGAATCGACCAACACAACTCGCAACCGAACATTGTCTTCACATTAGGCAGTATCCAGCAGACCCACCATTACACTGGTACGGAACGGTTCGTGTACCACGCGCTGTTTTTCTCTGCCACAGGCCTTGCCTCGGATCAGACGCACACGGTCAACTGGGTGTTCAGTCTTGCGGATACGGGGGTTGGGGTTCAGGCCGCTTTATTCGACTACGCAATTGTGACTAGCGGAGAAGAGGAGACCTCTTCGACCCCCGCGTATGTGGTGTATTTTTTTCCATCTCGGTGTCCAAGACTGAGTTTTAACCAGACAAGACCCGCCGAGTCAACCGCCATCGAAGTGAGCTAACTATACTCTGATTATCACAAATCTCATCAGGTCAAAACAGTCCCAACACTCCCAGTACGAAGTGAGCTGTCTGAACTTGGGAAAGATTTAATCAGAGATCTAATCGGTCAAAAAGTCCCAGCACCTCCAATACGGAGTGAGTTTCATAAATTCTCAATTTACAGGAAGTTTATTTGGTGAAAACAGTCCCAATACCGATACCAATACCGAAACCGGCAATACCGATACCAGCAATACCGATACCAGCAATAACAAGAAGCCTGTGTGAGCATCTCGTTATTTCTCTTCGAATTGGTTGTTCACTGTGACCAGCTCAATTTCAGGTTCTTCGTAAGTTTTCCCACAAATCCCGAAACAAGTTGCTTACTTCTGTCAATCAAGCAGCAGTGCCATCTCGACTCCGGTACCGTCTGGGTCGTAAGTGTTCCTCACTCTCTTGTAGCATCGTTTCTCAACAAACCAAGGCAAAAAGCAAGCCAGTCCAACAGCGGAGCAGGCCATTCCCAGAGCGGGGGGAGCCAACTACTGTGTGTCTTCCAACTCTCGTCTGTCACAAGTCTCTGACAATTGTATATGCAGTAGTAATCCTACGTATGTAGTATCTAACTTCTAGCCCAATCTCAATTGATAATGTAATTCAGTGGTACGCCTGTAGAGCAAGCATCTTCTCCGTCAGTCTTTTTCTTATTCCTCGTCTATTGAACTCACCTTTTAGTTGAACAGGACGGTAACGTATGTGCTTGCAAGGAGGTACTATCTGATATCTGCTGACAGTTTGTGGCAGAGTGTCTGGGTTGACAACCGTTACAGCGCCAGTCGGCGCGAGTTCGAAACCAAAGTCTAACCTAGCCGCGATCGTCGGCGGTATAGTCGCTGGACTTGTGATTATAGTACTGGGCATGCTATTTGTATGGCATCGCGTTCGGAAAATAGGCCGCCGTGCGAAATCCAAAATCCACCCCGCCGCTCGTATCGAAGGTTTCTCTGTCCCTAATACCCGCCAAGTCGAGAATGCCTTGCCGGTGACCACAACCCGCTCCAAAGGATGTGGGTCCAGCTCATTTGCTCTGAAAATAATATATCATGTCTGAACGACTCTGCAGTTCTGTTTGCAGAAAACATACCTGCGACTCCTTCCACTACTTCGCTGCTCATGCGGGACGACCCCACCACCAACGCTCCAACCACTTCAGGTCCATCTAGCCCACTCTCGATCGCCGACCCCCCCGGCCTCCACAATGTTCCGGTCGCCGCAAACAGAGACTTGCGGTTGATGGAGGAGCGTTTGGCCACATTGGAAGCACAAATAGCCGCCCAGCAGCAGCCTCCGCCATATATACACGAGGATGATGACTAGTCTGCACACTATTAAATAATTTAAATGATTTTGGTCATATTTGTGGGAGTGGTGCAAGAGTGGTGTGACCTCAGCATCTTTAGTCACCCAACTTGGACTCAGGCGCACCGTAATTTATGTCGACGCCTATCGAGCTGACGCGCCTGGGCCATATCTCTACTCGCTTCCTGACCGAAGACCCCCCGAGACCACACTCTCCTCAAGAAATCCCCGAAATCTTTCACTTTTCTCCCTCTCGCGATGAAGCAACTTTGGCCGCCATTTCACCGGAATGGAGACGCAATCTGTTCGCCCTCCTCGAGCAGCCAGCATCGTCCGGTAGGACTCGTTCTCTGTGTCTTGCTTACAGTGTAATGTGAAGAAAACTAGATTCCGCTTTCCTGGTGCACATAGCTGTGACCACGTTGGTCGTGCTGTCTGCCATCGTGACAGTTCTGGAGACTGTCCCGGCGTTTCACTCCATTCGGACCAGTGTATGGTTTGGTCTGGAGACTAGTCTGGTGCGCCTTTCTCTACTGCTTGACCATGGCTTTGTTAATGCCATCCAGGTTGCCCTGTTCACGATCGAATACATTTCTCGATGTTTGGCATGGAGTAATACATGGCGGGGTTTGCTAGGGTGGATTCTTTGTACGTCCAATGCATTCCTCGCGACCGACCTGGTGCTAAGACGCGTCCCTAGCTTTTTTTGGGATTATAGATTTGCTTTCGGTTCTTCCATATTATATCGAGCTGGTGTTGCTCCAAGATACCGTCCGTCCTCTTTTGCTTGGTCTTATTCCGTTGACCAACCGACCGAGTCCAGTCGGTATTTTTCAGATTCTCCATATTGCGCATGTTCCGTCTGCTGCGCGTCTTTCGACCGTTCCGCTCCAACAATACTGTACTATTGTATGTCCTCTTGTCTCGTATCGCTGTTCCTCTTATAAAGTGTCAGAACGATCGAAGTAATGTATATCTCGGTCCGACAATCCCAGCATGCACTCTTCGCTCTCGGATTCTTTGTGGTCATGGTCCTCACCGTGTTTAGCACACTTTTGTGCGTGACCGCACTTGTCGGTAAACTTGGCCCTAACATAGGTGCAGATATTTTGCCGAGCGAGGGACATGGGACGACCTTCTCGACACTTTTATTAATACGGACGGTGATCCGTCTCAATTCGCGGTGAGTACGATCCCGGGCTGCCATTGATTTTCCCTGATGTTCCTTCAGTCGATACCAGCAGCCGCCTGGTGAGTGTCTTCTCGTTACCCTAAGATAAACGCTAAACGTCATCTCACAGGTTCGTGCTAGTTAGTATGTCGCTCCCCTTCGCATCCCCCGAGTAGCGCTTACCCTTCCTCCAGCCATAACAACGGTAGGCTATGGCGAAATCACACCAAGATCGTTTCTCGGTCGTCTCGTCACTCTGCCCCTGCTTGTATTCGGCCTCCTCCTCATCGCCCTCCCGAGCTTCGTCTTGGGCCGAGAATTCAGTCTCGTTTGGGAGCGAATGGCCCACGAGGTTAGCCTTTGTCTTTCGCTCCTTACCCTGACTCACACGTCATAGTCTCCGCAAACCGAGCCTCAGTCCCCAGTCTCACCGTTTATGAATCGTCGCCGCCGAGACTCTATATTTACTGCGCAAAATCCTCCCTCCGACCTTTCAAATCGCAAACTCGCCCATAATCAGACTGAGCTGAGCAAGCAGATCTCGGAGCTGCGGAATGTAGTGGACGCGCAAGGGCAGTTGATTGCCCGACTCGTGACGGCTTTGGAGGGGAAAGGGAAGGCTCGCGCACATGATATGTTATAATACCTATAGATTTGTTTGGCTTGGAACTTAGAGCGCAATATGAGCTTTGTGTATAAAGGGAACATGATTCGAGCGGATTTTCTACGAACCTAACAAAGGGAAAGAAAAAAGAGACGACGCGAGCAGGATTTGAACCTGCGCCCGGAAACCGGAACAGATTTCTAATCTGTCGCCTTAACCACTCGGCCATCGCGCCGTTCTTTGGGAGGAGAATGAGGCAGTGAGTACCCGGGGAGAGAGGTAACCATGAGTAGTTGGTTCGGTGTTTGAACCAGTCACCTCGTTTCCCTCCCAATTGTACCATCACAGTCTGATTCAGATTTTTGAGAAGAGAAGTAGGCCGTGAGTAGCAGGGAGAAGAGGTGTAGTTCGATCGAAGGAAGCTTCCCATTTCGGGCGCTAGCGGTTCATGCCCTGCGTCTTTGCCTCGCACAATCTAGTCCAATTTAAAATGCGCCGACTCTTTGAAGATGTATGAGGTGGGAAAGAGTTCCTTTGTCACCGAGGAATAAGAGCAGAAGACATCACTAGAGCATGAGTTTTCCCAGGAGTCATGGTGCAGATATTTCTGGAGATGGGTATGAAGTGAGGTTCTCTGTAGCTGCTGGAATGCGAGATAGCGAGAGTTCAGGAATTGATTGATCGCACATCGAAAACATTGAGCCCTGACCTCCACCAGTAGCCGAGACGGCGTTTTTTGAACAGTGTCAATCGATATCCGGTCCTGCACAGCTGAGCTTCCTGAGAGTAATTTGGTCGGAAATCCAAAATGAAAACAATCGACGCATTTCATATTGCACTGAGACGCATCAGTAGCTATCCCAAAACTGTTGGCCGCAAAGGCGAACACTTGCGTTGTGATTACAATTTCGAGTCCTCGAGGATTTCGTCGGGATCGTCATTAATAAAAGTTGAACAAGAAGTGCGAGGAGTAGTTATTATTGTGTGAGTATAAATATTGTAGTGGGAGAGCTGGCATTCGCCATATTGAACTGCCGAGAGCTTACAGCCCTGACGGTCCGGGCTCCAGGTTATTTCGTTGAGAGCTGATGCATGTCGAGTCCAGACTCCACGCCTTCGAATACGAAGGCACCGGTGACCATTTACAAGCCAGAATACGAAGGAGAGATGGGCTAGAGCAGTAGCCGTCCCAGAGAAGATGAACACAAGTAGGCCCGAGTGGGTAGAGTCAGTGAGGAAGTTCCGCCGAAGCTGCAGTTTGACTCGGAGGCGCCATTCTTGCAGAGCTTGTAATTATAACTCGTCGAACAGGAGAAAATGCAAGCCGATGAAAGATTTGTAGTTCGGCCCTCCACCCTTCTCAGGTGGCTTGTCGGATGTCCGCAGGCAGCCAAGGTGAATGAAAGGGCACAATTAATGTGGTGGTGTCAGTGAGAGGAAGCATAGTTCATCGCAAAAGAATACCGGGGGAACCGAGTGGCGGCCTTTCCGCAAACTGCAGCGGAAGAGACCAGTGCAGAGCGTCGTGCCAGAGCCTGGTATATCCGAAAAAATTGAGACAGACATCACGACCAAATAAGTAAATGCCATCTCCTCCGAAACCTTCCGAAACCCAAAGAGGAAAGAATACAAGAATACAATTTTATCGGTCAGCTCCCGCAACTTTGAGACTCTGGTAAACAAGACTAATCTAGATCTACCACGCTAAGAAAAGTTGACGGTGCAGAGCGATGACATGCAAAAAAAAACAGATTGCAACTACATCTTATTCAAGCTCAAAAATTGCCATGAGTCACTTAGTGTTGATGGGAGCGTATTTCCAATTACTTGAATTGAATATATTGTGTCCTAATCATCGTCTTCGTGTACATACGGTGGAGGATGCTGATGGATTGCCACCTGTGCTTCCAAAGTTGCCATTCGCTCCTCAAGAAACTGCAGATTGCCGGTTCTGTGTGTAAGTAGGGTATCTACAGCAGGCCTGTGGTTCATCTGAGGAGGAGGAAGAGTGTTCTGGGGTAGTGTGGCGATCCGGCGAGGAAAGGGTAGGGGGGTCGCCAGTGAGGCCTACCACCGAAGTATTATTCCTGTGTCCTGCATCGCAGTTCAGTACAAACGCGTGTATATTGACGACGAGGCGCACGTATTTTAGACCCAGATGTGGAGAAAGATATCGGGGCAGAGTGTCCAACCTCCCGTGCAGTCGGCAAGGCATTTTTCACGGGGCGGAGGGGATAGTTTTCGATACGGAGAAATTCCCTGCGAGCAGCTTTGTCGGTTTGCGGCTCCAGACGGCGCACTCGGCGGCGGCGAAGACATAAAAATAGTATGATCAAGGTCGTAACCGCAAGTGCGCCGATTATACTCCCAATTATTGGACCTAGATTAGAGCGGGACCTTGAACCAGAACCAGCCACCGACTGGGCTTGAGCTGTCACGGTTACGATTGCACCAGCGGGATCTCTGCCGTGAGCCATGAGTAAGTCAAAGGAGGTCTCCGCGACAACGTACGTTGTCACTGTCACTATATTGCTAGGATTGGAAGGGGAAATTGCGACCGACTTTTCTCCGGTTGACGAACTAAATGATGATATCAGTTTAAGCCAGGCTAGCGGTCATTCACTGAACTACACACGTAGAATTGCTGCATATGTCATCCAATAGTCAAGCAATAACATGAACGGAAGAGAACGGCGAAACACACGGTTGGCTTGCCCCACCCGGAGACTGCCCTGATTCACTGTTAGATTGTTCAATCATAATCAGATCTGACAAAGTTCCAAGAAAGCTTACACCGCCAAAGATGTGGAGCTTTAGCAGTCATGAGAATAAGCATATCAGGCTTGGTCATAGGTATGTTTGTGGAAGGACGCACGAAGAACCTGTGCTGGTCCTGTTCACCGTCAACAGCCAATCCAACCCAGAAACTAACCGCTCACTTGGCCTTGTTACTCGAACTGTTTTTGATCAATGTACTTAAGCTCCGATTGGTAACTTAGACATGGATTCAGAGATTGCCGAGCTCACGTTGTTGCAACTGGCCTGGATAAAACTCAGATTCCGGTACCGGGTAGATTAAAAACACATACCGAGTAGCCACAGCGTTCGTTGTCGTTATGTCCTCCTTCCCGGAAGTCACAATCGCGTAATCAAATAATGCAGCCTGGACTTCTACGCCAGTGTCCGCGACGTTGAAAACCCAGTTCACCGTATGCGTCTCATCGGAGGCGAGCCCAGTCGCAGAGAAGAACAATGCGTCGTACACAAATAGCTCTGAGCCGGTATAATGGTGCGTCTGCTGGATACTGTCTACTGTGAAGGCGATGTCTGGTTGTGATGATGTCTGGTCAATTCCAAATATGTAGACGGCGGATCCTGGAAACAATACGAGAATCATTCGAAATGCAGATGACAGACAGACGTCAAAGAGATCAACCTGTGAAAGTGAACGAGCCTGAAGTACCAACGGGGGCTCCGATGCGAATATTTCCGTCGCGCCAGGTCCCGTCATGCATTTTCGATGGGTCGGGTTTCGACGAGCAAATAGTACACGGCGAACTGGGTGTTATGGTATTCCAAGTTCCAGTGAAAGTGAAACTCGAGCTAGAGTCATCGATAGTTGTGTTGATGATGGCTGCGCTCGTCAAAACAGCAAGTAGGAGAAAAACAAAAGAATGTGGTAGCCACATAGCTCTAAGCTGGGCGAGGGGGTAGGGAGACCGTAGAGAGCACCGGAGCCCAGAGTTTTTCTCACTCTGAGAGTCTCTTAAAGTCCGAACTTTGATGGTCGAAAGATTGCTAAAAATGACATCGATTTCGAGAATCGATGTCCGAGAACTTCAAGGTCTGGAAGCAGTGGAGAACTGAAGCGATATCGGACATGAGCCTTGGGACATCGTCAGGAATGGGCCATTGGTCAAAATTGGTGCCAGTTATGGGTTTCCACAATAAACCTCGATATTTGAGGCCTTTTGAAGGTCGATTCACCTTGGCTGTTGCGGCGGCGCACAATGCGGCAAGCGAACAAACAAATCATGATTGTCATTTGTTGCCAGTGGCGCCGTGATGGTGAGAGCTTCGAGACAGCGGCCAGGCTGTGAATCAGATTGGAGGATTCGATATATGGTCGCAGCTAATGGGCCTGGCGGAGGTGTGGAAGTGAGCGGATGGTGGCAGAAGCTAGTTGAAGCTGTAGCCAAATAAAGACGACTCGTCCAGTCTCCCAAAAAAGGCAAGAGCTCTCAAAAGCAAAAACAAACGACGCGAGCAGGATTTGAACCTGCGCCCGGAAACCGGAACAGATTTCTAATCTGTCGCCTTAACCACTCGGCCATCGCGCCGTGAGGAGGGGGCGGAGAAAGAGGTGTCCGTGAGTAGTTGGTTTGATTGAAGCAAGTTTCCTTTTTGGGCGCTAGCAACACCTTTCAGTGCGTTTGAACCAGTCACCTCGTTTCCCTCCCCAGTATCCGATTCAGATTTTTCGGAAGAGAAGTAGGCCGTAAGCAGCAGGGGAAGAGGCGTTGTTCGATTGAAGCTTCCCATTTCGGACGCTAGCGGTTCATGTTCTGTGTGTTTGAGCTCACCTCGTTCACCTCACAATTGTGCCATCTCAGTCCGATTCAGAACACCACAAAACGACAATCAATTTTATTTGAGCAATTCCGCCTTGCTTGTTCATGTTTACTCTGTGATCCCCGACGGCCCGGCGTCATTGCGCTCTTGAACTTGAACATCCATGAAATGGCCAGCACCATAGAACAGATTGAAGAGTATCTCGAGGACATGTTCCAGTCACTCGAGACCATCCCCAGCACCCTCTCCCAGGTCTGGGTAGATATCACACGCTATGGTCCCCCGATGCCCTCGTTTCCCGACGTCCACCTCCCTGGCCTTGGAGATTTCGAAATACCGCCCCCTCCGCCGCCCCCACCGCCCGCTACTTGGATCGAACAGTCTACCGATTGGATCTACAATAACCCGAGGCAGACCGCAGGGATCATCACTGGCGGTATCCTCGGGACTGGGCTCATCTCTTATGGCGCCGTTTATATGAGGAGTTCGAGGGCCCGCAAACTGAAGGAGAAGCCTCAGGAGCGTAGACAGGTCGTTGGTACGTATAGCCTGGTTTAGATTTCATAACCTAACCTAATTTTCACAGTTGTTCTCGGTGGTGATACACCTCTGGCACTTCCGCTTATCCTGGATTTGGAGAAGAAGGGATATATCGTCATCGCGAGCGTATCGAACGCCGACTTTGGTGATAATTTAGAACGTAGAACCAAGGGCTACGTTCGTGCACTCGTGCTCGACCCTAACGAGGTCTGGTCTCCCCATCTCGTGTGCTCATTCTGGCTGACTTGCAACTAGCCCAGCACGGTCTCTGTATTTCTGCGCTCTCTTTCGTCGGCTCTTTCGCGAAGGTTTCCGATCACAACCGCGGGAGACCCCTTCGTAGCGCCTTCAGCTCATCCCTACATCCACTCCGTAATATCACTTCTAAGTCTCACCCCGCCGGCTATCCATGCACCGCTGGAGCATATTTCGCTTCGCAGTGCGTATCTACCATATTTAAGCGCGACGCACATCGTCCCGCTTCAGGTTATCCAGGCTCTCCTCCCTATGCTGCGCACAGGACCGAACCGTCGACACAATGGGCCCAAGAAATCAATTATCGTCTGTGTTCCCGCCACGGCGGCCCGGGTCGGACTCCCGTTTTCGTCTATGCAGTCCATGAGTGCCACCAGCACTTTGCGCGCCGCGGAAGTTTTGAGGCGCGAAGTCAACATCGCGGCCCTCACGGACAAGTCGGAGGCCATGAAAAACATCAAAGTTGTGGTGGTGGATGTTGGTGCATTCAACTTCGGCCCGCTTGATGTCTTTATCCCACCCACTGAGGTCTACAAGGCCATGGAGGTACTTGTTCAGCCCAACTTCTATTATTCCCTCAGCTCATATTTCCTTAAGGGCTGGAGCTCGGCCGAGAAATTAACATACGGACCCTCCTTCGCCTCTCTATCGCACGAGGTGGCCGAATTGCCCTCAAAGTCGCGCTGGGGCTCGACGTTTGGCGACGCTCATTCGTATGGTGTTCCAAGGAAACCGACCCATGTTTCTGTGTTCGTCGATAACATCGTCGGAACGGTTAGCGGCGGCCAATTTGGTCCTTCCATCTTCGGTGTCGGACTTGGGATTGGCCGCCTCCGCAATTGGCTGCGCGGCGAGAGATTCTCCGTCGGAGCTGGTGGTAAGCCTGTCGCAATGCCTCGCACACGGCAAGAACTGACATCCGCCCCAGCGAGCACTTACAAATTTGCCTCTTTCCTCCCCCCGCTTCTCCTCGATACCCTGATCAACATCCCCCACTTCCTCATCTCCGTACGCAACCGTCTTCTGCCTGTCCAACCGTTCGTTCGTCACCCGCCCCCGCTTCCCCCGATTGAGCGCGCCCAACCGCCGCCTGCGGCCGCGCAGAGTGAAGAGGAGGAGAGCGGCAACGACCTTTCCGAGACGGGTTCCGAGGCGGACATCGAGAGCAATTCCGGTGACGGTGGTGGTGTGGGGACCTGGGTCAACCTCAAGAACGATCAGCACCTGGGTACCGAGGGAGCGTGAATCCGCACCCCTCCCCGTACCCTCATTATCTCTCACCCAACTCATTTACTACCACACTCAAACTATCCCCAGCTGTAACACAACTGTATTGAAGCGCGAAGCAAAACAACTGCTGTACACTATGTAAGAACCTACGCCACCACTCTTCTTCAGATGTATAGTTGGAGTTCGAGTTGAATGTAAATTTCTCAAACTTTCGACGCTATCAAGGTGGCGGTGCAACGATTAGTGGCTGTCGAGTCATTCGAAGATGACTATCTGTGCTCTTCGCCTTTACCGCCATCTCGAAATCGTAAGGAGGCCGCGAGTGAAGTATCCAGAAATTAATCCTCGTTTCGGGATGTAGGGTATCAATCGGCATGCCATCAACATACGAACTCTTCCGAATCCCCGTCCCGCCGTCCGAAGAAGATGTAATAAAATACAGCAAACTGAGGCTTCTTGGTTTGAAGACAAATCCAGAGGCTTTCGGATCGACATTCGAAGGGGAATCGAAGAATACACATGCGCAGTGGAAATCACGGATCGACAGGGAAGAACGGTTCACGATAGTTGCGCGTTTGGTGTCTAGAGATTCGTCGGACACTGCCCGGGAAGAATGGGTTGGCACTGCGTCCATTCTGACTCCAACAATGTGGGCCCAATCGGACGCCGATACCTACGGCGTGGTGGGCATGTGGGTGCATCCCGAACATAGACGGAAAGGTCGGTGGTTATTCTGACTCGGAGTAGGCCTAATGAATTTAATCATCTTCCGGAATAGGGCTAGGGAAGAAACTGCTCGAATTTGGAATAGAGTGGGTTCGCACACGAACTGAAGGGAACACAACTGCGACGCGGCTTGCACTGGAAGTACACCGCGCTAACGAAGGCGCCAAGAAATTGTATGACGGACTCGCATTTGTAGAATCAAGGGACGAGCCATGCGAGGACCCTAATAGGATTCCTTTGTTTCTTGCGGTCAAATGATATTGCGCAGACGCAGAGGGGATTAAACAATGAATAACTCTGTGGGCTACTAGTCGACTGTCATCGATGGAAACATTGGGAAGAAAGAAAGCTTTGCACTGACCTGTACACGAGCTGTAGAAGGTTAATTATTTGGGTGGCGTTGTACCAGCCGATGGGGATGAATATTTGTCTCCTTGCAAAATCCTCCCAAGCTTGGGATCGAGTGCCGCAACATTCAGGTTCCGCAGCGAGTATTCAGGAGATACGAACTAATGATTGATTACTGAAAGGAAACTTGGAAACGCCTCAAAGGACTCACTTTGACCTTCTCCCGAAATGCGACACCCCTCGCAGAGACGTCGGCACTGTCTGGGGTGAGACTGTCAATGGCGACAAACGTGTTTACGACCTTGAAATTCATTGGCGTCATTTGAAGGGCAAGCACAGAAACACATTCTTCCTCACCTTGAACCCCTCCACCTTGATGGCATTCTCCCATTTATGCCACATTATGGCAAAGAAACGGGTTGCGAGGTCAATGCACGTCAGAGTCGTCGTTATTTGCAGTGGAATTAGGTGTGCGGTTTTGTCACTGGGATTGATGCGCAATATCACAGCATTGAGCATGAAGACTTCCGGACACGGAATGCAAAGAAACGACGTCATGACGCGAGGAGACTTCCATGCCTCTTCGAACATCCATCCGAAATTGGGGGTCTTGTCGAAATTTGCATATACGCATGGAATTGCCTTGCGCGTCGGCTGTTGTTAAGCCCCCCAAGCTCATTCGGGTTAGGCATATCTGCACGATGGCCGAGTCGCGGATAGGGGAGCAGTCTGAGCGGACCGCCGAGTACCAAGCATCGGACGTGAACAAGCTGAGATCCTCCTCGCGAAGTAAAGTGACCATGGTTTCGCGAGCCAGCCCGCAAATACAGTGCCCGCGATCCTCGTTATCGAAGTAAAAATAGCGCGGATCATACAGCACGGTAGTTGATCCAGAGCGTATCTCAGGAATTGTTTCCGTCAAGCATGCGCTCATTAATTTGCACCATCTACACATTCTCAGCGATCAACTAGATGCATGCAGACAAAGACCCACCGCGACTTTAGGACCGCAGAATGATTGTCAACCGCAGCTAGAGCGAACTCGACGACATTGTCTGCTAACGTCTGAAACTCAGGTTCCATTCGCATTTTAAAGCAAATGTCGTTGAATTCTTCGCCGGGGAACTTGAATAGCAGCCGTAGCAAGGCGGGTATACCACCAGTATGAAACTCGAGGAAAACTCTATTAAGATTCCAGGGCAGTTGCCCTTCGAAGTGCTGAGTCCACTCGCTGAATTCGGCATGCGAGAATCCCGATGGGATACGTATCGATGAGACTGCCCGGAAGGTGGGTGTAGAGGTATCCACGGCATACGTGGTATGAACATGGAAATGACGGGAGGTAAGAGCGGAAATGAGCGGCCTCAAGTTGTGAAGCTGGTCAAATCCATCGACCAAGAAGTATATATCTTCGCGACAGCCACGAGTGAATTCGATGAGTTCGTCAGCTGTTTGTAATCGCAAGATTTTTTCCATGGTGTGGGGGAGATCGGCGAACGGGAGGGCAAACGCCAGCTTCAACCAAAAGATTGTATCATCGCCAACCAAGGAACATTCAGGTAGGAAAACTACTCGTTTTCCCTGCCAGCACTGTCATTAAATGCACAAGACGTATTCGCAAACAGCCATACCTGGGCAAATAGGAAGGACGCCAAGGCCGAAAGAAGATGAGTTTTTCCAGAGCCGTACGTGCCGACCAAAGCCACGGGAGTCGGAATTTGTCGATCCAACTGCTGGATTTCGGACATGATCGTTGAAAAGATAGAGCGTCCCATATGCTTGTATCTATACTGCCCAGTGGGAGCATGCAGAGATTGAATAGAGGATTTGAGCAGGGACGGAAATGGAAGAGATGTGGATTTGGAGGGATTCGTAAATGCTTCGAGGTCCGCCGATACTGCCCCTCAAAGAACCGAGGTATGACGAGAGATTTTCGGAGGTATAACGACCGATAGATGTCAATTCACCGTCGGAGGTTAGAGTTTCTGACCGTGGCCGTTTTCTGGGAGGCGAACCCGGCGAATTCGAAGTGGACATTGTGGATGCGCAAGAAGAGATTTGCTGTTCCAGATTTGTCATTTCTATTTGTGATCTAATCTAATCTAGGTCCATTACGTAATTAACGACGCCTATATAACTATCCACAAGAAAATCCGAGTTCGTCAGCTTATCGCAGCGTAGATCCCCAAAGCAAAGGGAAAAAAGAGATAATTCAATGGGTTCTGAGTATCGCAGCGCGCCGATGCCCCAAAAAATAAGAAAAAAACGAGAATCCACCGACTTCATGACTGTTTCGGCCGTTCAGGCATACCACGATAGTGTGGTGAGCCCAACAGGAAAAGTATATGTCGCTTGGACTCCACGGAAATTAATAGTGGCAGGCTGGTCGGTGGCCATGAACGAGCTAGTCGCATAATCCCGCCAGTTAAGAACCACAAGGCTGTAACGGGTCGGGTCTGACGGCAAGAGCCCGGGAGTCGCATATGCACTAACACGCAACGCCTGTGTCCCGCAGTCAATGAGATAAATTGGACTTTTCACGACGGGCTTACCCAATACCAAGTCCCACCAACGGTCACAGCAATACGATGGGCAAAAGCTCCACCGGGAGTCCGAGGAGCAATCGCTTTTCCAGCGTGAGCGATGGGCCAAAACTCCTGGTTCACGGCCCAAGTGCCGTCCGCATTGATTTGGACGATACCACGGCAAGGATTCCCGCAGCTCTTGGCTCCGGGCAGCATTGGTTGGCCATTCCCGTCTAAAGCAAGGTTCCACATCATGGATGACCTCCCGTAGTGTTCTGGGCCACCGATGAATAAATTGTCTGTGTACCACTGATTGCCACCGGTTAGCATTGGTCGGCGGGAGACCGAAGCACGCACCTTGATGTCGTTCCACCAGTCGCTGCCGTAGACACCAGAACACTCTGTGAGATGGATCTCCTTCGCGGGGAAAGAGGCCCTAAAGGTATCTATTTGACCGACAGTGCCTCCATAACAATGGAATGCGGCTCCAACGAACGAATCCGGGTCTGCGGTCATCAGGGCGATAGGATAATCCCCCGACATGCTGAAATTGTGTTCGAATCCAATGAGTTTAACGTTAGAAAAACCCCTGGGCATTCATTAATGTTCGTAGAGCTTTGCCGATAACTGCCTCCGTGGCCGCAGGTAACGTCACTATTGAAGATTAAATCTGCACGCTAGTGACATTGTCTAAGTCACGTACTTGAAGGGTAAGAAGTGTCGCTATAGCCGGGTTCATTCTGTATGGAGATGGCATATATTGGGATCCCTTTCAATTGGAACGCTTGAAGGGTCTTGAGGAAGTACATTGGATCTAAAACGGGTTAACATCTGATGGAGTGTTCCTTTGCAAGGTCTTACAATATGTGACGTAGTTCGATTTGAGCGATCCGCCTCGCATGTTGTTGCTATCCTTCATCCACGCAGGCTGATTCTGGTCAGAAAAGTGCGATTAAAGTTGAGAGGTCGTACCGGACTCCAAGGCACGAGGTATATCTTGATGGCGGGGTTGATGGCGAGAATATCGTACAGAACCGTCCAAACCGCGGGCGGGGTACTGCTGATATTGAACATTGTGAATGCAGTGTCCCCAGCGGTATCGCAGTACGACCACGCTGACCGAAAATTTGAGTCCACGTACAGCTGGTAAAACATCACTTACCCGTAGCGCTAAAGTCAGAGGCGCCCATAGGTATCCGTAGAACGTTGCTCATTGCCGAATAAGATCCATCAGAAACTACGTACCAAATGAGCAACAGAGAAAAATTCAAGTAGTTGTAACCCACTATCAAACAGTTGCCGCAGTAATGAGTAATAGTTGGCACTGTTCTTGGACTGAAGCGATAGATTAGTTCAGATCCTATTTCAATGAAGGCCTGTAAGAATTACCTTCAAGTTTGCAAATAGCGTTGCGGAAGAATCAGCTACAGGACCGTTAATATGTGGCGGAAATCACAAGAGGTGCGAACTGACTCAGACTGCCTCCAAAACCATCCATCGCCTGCATTATAACGATGAACTTTGAATTCGAAACCAGAACGAGTGGGAATTCGCACCTGGAACACCGTGGATTCGTCAACTGTAATATCCGCGGTGAGGTCGGTCGTGGGCCCGGCCGTCGTGAAACTGACGTTGAGAGCAGCTATAGAAGCCGTTGGTTAAGTCTCAGCAGCGACGAAGGGATCCATACTCTGGGTCATTAGCTTTGTTTGGTTCCATGTCGTCTGCCACTGTGCAAAGTATCAGCAAATATTCAAACACGAACGAAAGGGCATACTATATCCGAAATGCTGGCAACTGTGGAAGTATACAGCGTCAGCCTACCTCCGCCGCCACAGAGGATAGTCGAGTCGCCCGTGCACTGGACGTTGCAGTCCGACGCGTTCGCATTCGCAGGTGCACCGCCAACGTATGTGTTGCCGCAGTAACACTGGTTCCCATTTTCCGTTCCGGCAATGCTGAGACCCTTGGCCGCACAGGCGAGCTGACATGTTTCCGGTGTCAGGCTAGATGAATTGTAGCTATAGCCCTGGAGAATGCGAGCGACAGTGTCCGCGGCGCAAGGACGGGATAGGACCCAGTTAGTGGCCACTGGATAGAACGGTGTGGTTGCTGTAGTAGTGGGAGAGGTTGCGGTGTTGGTAGACGTGGAGGTTGGCGTAGACGTTGCAGTAAGAGTGCTGGTAGTGAGAGTGTAAAGCTGCAATCTCCATCCCCCTCCGCACTTGAGCGTAGAATTCCCGGCGCAAGCGACATCGCAATCTGACACCGAAGCTGCAGCCGGAGTGCCCCCGGAGATACTGTTGGCGCAATAGCATTCATTGCCGTACTCCACACCTGCAATGCTGTAGCCTTTGCTTTGGCAGGTCGATTGACAGGCCGAAGGGGTGTTCGAGGAAGAGGTGCCAAAGTAAGCCTGGAGAATTCTCGACGAAGTGTCAACAACACAGGCACCAGATACCGCCCAGCTGGTGGATGTAGGGGCTGCCGGAGTTGTGGTAGTCGGCGTGAGAGTAGGAGTAGGAGTGCTGGTGGTGAGAGTATAGATCTGGAGCCTCCAGCCGCCTCCACACTTGAGAGTAGAACTCCCTGAGCAAGATACACTGCAATCCGAGGCCGAAGCAACAGTCGGAGTGCCCCCGGCGAAGGAGTTGGCGCAATAACACTCATTTCCATTCTCCACCCCCGCGATGGTGTAACCTTTGCTCTGGCATGTCGATTGGCAGGTCGAAGGGGTGAGTGAGGAGGTGGTGACGCTGTAACCCTGGATAATTCTGGACGCCGAGTCAACAGCGCAGGGGTAGGATAATGCCCAACTCAACAGCGGGGATGTGGTCGTCGTAGCAGTCGGCGTGGGAGTAGGAGTAGGAGTGCTGGTGGTGAGAGTGTAAATCTGGAGTCTCCAGCCGCCTCCACACTTGAGAGTAGAACTCCCTGCGCAAGATACACTGCAATCCGAGGCCGAAGCGGCGGTCGGAGTGCCTCCGGTGAAGGAGTTGGAACAATAACATTCATTTCCATTCTCCACCCCCGCGATGGTGTAACCTTTGCTTTGGCACGTCGATTGACAAGTCGAAGGGGTGAGTGAAGAGGTGGTGACGCTATACCCCTGGATAATTCTGGACGCCGAGTCAACGGCGCAGGGGTAGGATAATGCCCAACTCGACGATGTGGATGTGGTCGTCGTCGTAGCAGTCGTAGCGGTCGTCGTAGTCGTAGTCGTTGTCTTTGTCGTAGTCGGCGACGTTGTGGGCGACGTTGTAGCCGCAGGAGCTTTGTATACCTGCAGTCTCCAACCGCCTCCGCACTTGAGCGCAGAGTTCCCCGCGCAAGCGATGCTACAATCCGAGGCCGAAGCAACAGCCGGCGTACCTCCAGTGAAGGAGTTGGCGCAATAACACTCGTTTCCATTCTCCACTCCCGCGATGGTGTAGCCCTTACCTGCGCAGGTAGATTGGCAAGTTGTAGGGGTGTTGGATGAAGTGGTGACGCTGTAACCCTGAAGAATTCTGGACGCCGAGTCGACAGCACATGCGTTAGAAAGCGTCCATCCGGTATCTGGGACGGTCGTGATTTTCTTGAACAGAGTCAATCGGTATCCGGCCCCACACAGCTCAGCGGAGTTTCCTGAGAATAACTTAGTCGGGGTTTTAACTCGACCGCAATGAAAACAAACCGGTGCATTTCATATTGCACTGAGACGCATCGGTGGCTACCCCAAGACTATTGGTCAGGGAATTGCCGCACCAACACTCGTCAGCATACTCGAGACCGGCGTAAGTATACCCTTGGCGCCAGAGTTTTTTTAAAAACGGAGGAGATGGCAAGGGATTTCTTCGGTACCTTTGCTGTCGCAGGTGGTAACACACGAGTCTTGGGTGAGCGACGTGGACGTGTAGAAGTAGGAGAGGG
Source organism: Mycena olivaceomarginata (assembly GCA_029378375.1). Taxonomy (NCBI): domain Eukaryota; kingdom Fungi; phylum Basidiomycota; class Agaricomycetes; order Agaricales; family Mycenaceae; genus Mycena; species Mycena olivaceomarginata. Next base: position 73,367 of record JARKIC010000486.1, on the reverse strand, counting down.
CTCTCGCGGCTCCGTCGGTGACGCATCCAACAGATGTCCACCCTGTGGGTATGGTCCTGGCGGTTAGGTGTTGCAAAATAGGCCCTGTACGCCGTCTCAACAGCGCTCTGAGTGTCCAAGACGACAAGTCGAAGGCGTAAGCGAGGGAAACATAGCACAAGGCCACGAAAAATGTCCTTGGATGCATCGGGGCGGGACGCAGATGGAGGGGAATACCAAAATCTTAGTGCTACTCCCGCTCGCAGTAATATTGCCATTTTTCCCGGGCTCTAGGGGACGATCGCGTTTGTTCCTCAGGTACCAGGGCTGCCAGCTTAAGATTTAGGAGGAATCCCGTATGAGTAGGCTGGTGCAAGAGGGGCGTGACTTTCATTCCGGAATAAAGTTACAGAAAGGGCTCCAGCAGGCAGAAATTAGAGCCAGTTAGAGCCAGTCGAAGGAACATGATTGTTTTAAGCAAGCTCGAATGTTGCCAAATACGGCTTGCAAACGCTTTCGGCTAAATCCGATCAGCTCTCTGCCAATCTTGCTTCAAACCTGTACCTCTCTCTACGCATCCGAGTTGAACTTGGCTGAAGATGGGTGAGCAGACCATCAAAAACCTGACACCGCTCGATCTGAGCACATAGTAGGCCTGACTCTTTGGCTTGTTCCCTCTGCTGCCGATTCTGAGAGGCTAAAGAAGATCATGGCGCCGCCCGAATCTTATTTGACCTCACAAACCTCTTACCCTAAATTCGAACCCCATATTACTCTTGCGTCAATCCCTGAGCCCTCACCGTCCCTCGACGCCATCGTGTCGTCAATTCCAGACGCGCAGCCTGCACTGCCCGTCGCGTTCGACACGGTCCAGGTCGGCGACCACTATTTTCGCTCTGTATATGTCGCGGTCCACCCGAACCCGGCGCTACTTGAGCTGCATCGTTACGTCCACGAGAAACTGGGTATCGCGCCTAAGACCCCAAAATACCCTCACATCTCCCTCTGCTACATAAACGACGACGATGCCGCTTCCGGGGAACGGGACAAGTACTTTCAAGCGCTCGAAAAGTCTGGGAAAATTCGCAAAGACGGAAGCAATGTCAGCTTAAACTGTGGCAAGCCAGGCGAGGAGGACTGGCTGTCTGGTTTCGACTCTCCCGAAATTTGGCTTGTAAGGTGCGAAGGGCCGGTAGAAAACTTGGACTGTAGTAAAGAAGATAGCATCACCCTCTTTATAAAATTAAGCCATTTGGTCTGTCCGAAGCTTTTTGAGCTCCGCGCGAATTGCCATCACTCCGCCCTTTGACGTACACCTTCTCGATGGCGTACATCTTCGGCGGCGCCGGCAGCGCGCCCATCCGGAGCGTGCGAATCTCAGCAAGACGTCTCGCCAGACCTGATCTTTTTGTTCATCACTCAGATTCAAGCGAAACAACAGCCTGCGAGGGTCCCTTGGCCGACATGAACTGCGAGACAGCCTTCACGCGACGAATACCTGGTGGTCTCGGAGAACGAACTGTGGAACGCACCGCGGACCGTGGGGAATCGCGAATTTCTCTATCAGACGAACCTCACTTACGACTCGCTTTGATCATTGAAAGCCACAAGTACTGGTCTGTACTGGTCCCTTGGTCGAGCTGCTCCGTCAATTCGGCATGCTTCCCCTCATCACTTACACTCGGGCTAGCAGAGTACTGGAGGAATTCTGGTGCAATCCTTCTCTGGTCCCCCAGCGCGCTACCCACAACAACAATGACGCCCAAGCCCAAGCCCAACACACCGGTTTACGCTGCTCCTCGCGCCGTTCACTCAAACGCACCCGCCTCCCCTTGCCTCCTCTCACGCCGCCCGCACTCGCACTTGACCCCGCGTACCTACCATACAGATATGTACTCGACATCTATCTATCCCTTCTTCTTTCCCTAACCAACGCCACCTATCCCAGCAGCCCTTCTACTCCCCGCGTCCCTCTCGACGACGCCCATATGTACGCCGCTACGCAATTCTATGAAGCGCAAGGGAGAGGAGTCAGTGAGCTTCAGAGGCGGCGCGAGGTACGCACCCTCACTTTCTCTTCTTTCTTTTTGGTCTCTTTTTTTCGTCCTCCGTCTGCGCCCGCGCCGACTCCGTGCACCCCGCGTGCAGACACGCACCCCCGCTCCGTGGCGAGCGGCGAGTCAGTTTGCGTCGCAGCCTACACTATACATGAGCTGCGCCCAGACGAACCGACACCCCCGCGCTCCAGCACCGCCCAAAGTGGGTGCACTGCAGCCGACTCGCCGGTATAGCTCACACAGCCCGAGTCGAACTCGCGCGCTGCGAGCTCAGTCGCGCCTCGAATTGGCGCAGCGGGCGCGGGGTAGAGCCCGAGTCGTACAGATACCCGAGCTGTGCGTTGGGGGATCGAGTGCGCACAGAACGCGCTCCGCAAGGCGTGCGCGATGTCCCGTGCGGCGGCGAGTCCGTCTGTGGGCAAGTCGGTATCGATGCCGGTAGAGCTGCGTCCACACGGCCGCAAATCCATCAATGACAATATGGATTAGTAAGAACGCTGTCGGAGCCTCCAGGTCCTGCAGCAACAGGCTTCAAGAAACACCTTGAGCGCTGCATGAGTGCCGGGACACTCGACTCTACGCTGCTCACGCGGCGCTCCAACTCGGGGGAGCGCGTTCTACGCGGGCACTCGAACCGCAACTGCGCGCCTCGGGGCCCCTCTTTCCCGCGCTCACTACCCTCGCCCTGCGCGGGAGTTATCTCTTCAGCATCAATGCACTATTGACCATGCTCGAGGGCCTCATGGGCTCTCAATCTCCCCTTGTCAATGTCGATATCGCTCTTCCTGGCCGGGGGTTCGGGACCTCCGATGCGGAAAGGTTCGCGCGTTGCGGGGGGTCAAATCGGCGTACCACTCGCGAGTCTCTTGTATCGACTCGCCAATGATTAATTGTCCAGTTTTTCTCGTCGAACTTCGCTGCGTGTATATTGCGAGGAAATTCTATGTGAACCTTGAGGCTCCCGCTTTGGCTCGTTAGATGGGCGGCATAACAGACGGAATTACATATAGTGTCATAAGGTAGCTGCACTGCGATATCAATTGTTTCTATGCGCTCCGCCGACCCGTTTAATGCCCCGGCGGTTGATCTCCTTCCCGCCTGGGCAGGGCTCCAGGCCGACCTCCGTGCCCACCCACCCGCTGACTAGTCCTACTACGGCGCTGCCCAGCTCGACGCCCCCCCCCCGCCCGACCCGCGCCCCGCACGCATCCGCACGCACGCACGCACCAACCCACGCACGCACCCGCACACCTGCCCGCCCGCTCGTTTGTCCCAGTTCCCTCTACCTATGTTTACCCCTTGTATCCTACCTACCAGCGCCCACCCCCGGGGGGCCTACACCCCAACCACCCTACGCCCCAGCCCGCTTACCCTATTTCCAGGGCTTCGTGCGATTCACTTAATCGCCACTGTCCGTCTCACCCAATGTCGGCGGTCGGACATGTTATCGAGGGACCCACGCAACTTGTTTATTTATTCTCCTACTCTTACGCACACAGTTTTGTCATAGTCGACGTATATGCCCAACGTGCCGTCCGCGGCGAGGGGCAAATTGCATGATTAAAAAAAAAAAAAATGTTTCTATGACCGGAATGGACTTAAATGATTTCAACTGATATTTCGGCTATGTCGGGGATGTTCAAATTCAGCCAGTGACGGATACATGTGGTTGTGTTAGCGTAGCGCCTCAGTTACAAAGAGGTAACTCATTGTTATTAAATCTACCTGTTAGTGTAGCCTACAGGATAATTAGAATTGGAATAAAATATAGAATGAACGGACGTACGCCTCAGTTACAAAGAGGTAACTGAGGCTCATTAGCAAGTGTCGTAAACTGTATAGTAGAGGAATGGCGGGATGAATGGAAGATTAATGAATGTGAGGTAAGAGATAAGATATACCGCTAACAGGTTGGATCACCATTCACAACTGTTACGGGCAAGTTTTTTTCCATCTTTTTTACATAAAATATAAACTACAACACCTATTGAAGGTCGAGGATTCATAACACGGAGGTATCAAGACACCCAAATCAAAACTCCCAATTTCAAACCACCTTTACCTGCTCCCCTGACAGCACAGGCAAAGCACGGTCCTCCAACCCTCCTAATAACCGCATTCTTGCCCCGCTCTGAGCACCAAGCTCTCGCCAGCACCTCTGACCCTTTCCCAGTTGCATTGATGATCATGACATCTTCGTCAAAATCTTCCGGTGTGTGATCCTTCAGCCTCTCTACCGTCCATACTGACTTGTGAAACCGAGATAATTCTCGCAGATGGATCACATGTCGGCCTTCTGCTCCCGGGTGACATGGAGGTAGTGTCACAAACAGAGGATTTGAGTACAAGGTGTAAGATACGGGTTCCTCGTTGTTGTCAATACTGAAGATGATCGTAGCGCGGTATTCAAACTCCTCTTCTAACTGTTTTTCGTTCAGCTCACCGTTAGCACTCATAGCAGCAATGTTAGCCTCCAGTGGCAGCTTCTTGAGCCGAATGGATTTAATGCTGACAGTACTGACTTCTTGCATGGGTGCTTCCGGGATGATCCAGCTGTCTGGGTCTTGCATCTGAACAATGAAGTCTTGGATCTCCTCACCAGGTTGAATCTGCTGCATATAATGATCCCTGCCATCATCTATATAGATGGTGTCATCTTCAGTGTCCTGAAACTTTGTGAGCGCAATGTGGCGTGCTTTGAGCCGGACACATCGGGGGCTCACTGAGAGCGGAGGGATGAATTCAACAGAGGGGCATGGGCCTATCCAACCACAGAGCGATATGACCCCAGGAAGACAGCCAAGGACACGACCAAGTACAGATCGAACCCTCCAATGAGATTGTTTGGGAAGTGAGAGCCCACATTCGTAGTACTTCGGAGGGTTAATTGTACCCTGCAGTGATGGTGTGCAAATTATGAGGGTAGACATTATCTTGAATGCCATCCATTGCCCGGGAAGAGTCAAGCCAAAGAGCCAGTCAATCAGATATACAGGGAGTGTCTGTCCGCTCCGTAGGCTGCCATATGTGTCTTCGGCATAGTCTCGGACCTCATTGATGTATGGCCATTTTATGCATTCTGCAAACCGGAGGAGGCCATCGACCTGCTGTTCATGCACTAGAGAGTGAAGCTCAGGGACCTTTCCTGCAATATCCCACTTGTGATCAAGGAAGTTGCTTCGTAGAACTTCCTTCTTGGTCTCATCAGTCTCTGTCTCTATGGCTTCAATGTCTTTTTCAATGAGAGCTTTGGCATCTGCAAGCCCTTGTTTCATCAATTCTGTGGCCTCACTGCCAGCTGTTTCAATTGCACGCTGATAAGCGGTCTCTGCCCTTTCCCCATTCCCAAGCTTCAGCTCTGTGAGACCCAGTCGAGCCCAGCCTTTTGCATACTTTGGATCCAGTTGTGTGGCCACAAGGGCATCATCATTTGCTTCTTCTACTTTGCCCATGCTTAACAATGCAGCAGATCTGTTGGCACGATAGACTGCATTTGAGAGGTCAATCTTCATTGCCTCTGTGTAGAGGTCCACAGCCTTCTGATATTGCTTGGATTGCATGGCAGCATTTGCACTAGCTTTGAATCCATCTGCCTTGGATTGCTCTTCTGGAGTTTGAGGTTTGCGAATGCTCTCCAAAGGAATCTTGGCATCAGCCAGCACAATCTTGACATTACTGAGCCATAGGGAGGAAACAGTGAGTGATGCCATGACTCTGGGTGTGAAGCCAGAGGACCAAACACCATCATTTCTCTCCAGACGCATGGCAAGCTCCTTGCTGATTATGATTTGCCAGAGAAGATTCCACAATCCAATGTTTTCTGTCTTTGGTCCAGCCCATTCAAGAGCAATGCTAGACTTTGAAGTGAAGACTGCAAAAATGTCATCACGATTCAACAGACTCTGCAAATCATATATCTTCAAGAATCTGTCATTGCTATAGTATGTGATGCTAAAATAGTATGTGTGAATATTCACTAGGGCAAGGATTCAAGAGATTGCATACCCCATATTTCCAGTGAACTCCCGGAGTCTTGCATCATCATGGTTAGGATTCCACCCCAACCTAGGGCCACCATGGCGGAGTTCATCCAGCCTACGCAGGAGTTTCTTTGCAGGCACACTTGGCATGGTTGCATAGGAAACAGAGATGGTGTTCTCCCGGCGCTTTCCGAATGTTTCTTCATACTCCCAGCATTCCAACCCAAATCCCTCAACAGTTACAGTTCCTGGGTGAACATTCTCATATTTGGGATGAGCTTCAACCCCAAGGAAAATGCTTCCTTCATCAGAGTCATATTCATTCTTCGATGACTTGTGGAATTTCTTTCGGCGATAGAGATCTACAATTTCCATGAACACAAACACAAAAATATTCCATGAAAATAGTGTACCAAAGGAAGGATGGGATAATTTTGTATACCCCATTTCTTTAGCAGCCCAGAATCTGTCTCTGTTGTATTCCCCATCCCAAAAAAACATTAGCTGACACTCTTGCCAAATATTTGTCAGGTCCAAATAGCCTCAGAGTCAAGGCGCCTTGGTTCTTCATTTGCAGAAAGCTTTCTAACTTCTTCACTTGCATGGTGAGCTCACTCTGATCTTCATCTTCGGTTTCAGAAGAGTTAGGCTGGCTTCCGAGGGCTTCTGCAACCTCTCCAGTCACGGTCCTCGCTGTTGCACCAAGGGCTTCGATCCTAATGCTCGCTGTTTCTGAGATCTGCTCGTGTTCATCTGCAGTAGCTTCTTGAAGGACCTGTAATTCCCTAATCTCGACACTTTGATCTATGTCATTCCGTATCAGAGCCGCTGTTTTTGATGCTAGGTCTGGAAACAAAGCTTCCAGACTGTCATTGAAACCCCTGATTTCATTTATCATCGTAAGAAATTTTTTCTTGTCGTGGATAGCCCAAATCGTCTTCCTGGCTAATGAGGTGCTACGCTGCCGATGTCTGGCTGAGTGAACCAAGTTGTCATACGCTCTTTTGAAAATTGGGCCTAATATAAACTGTGTCTGTGTCGGAGGGTATTCGCCGTCCGGCTGGTCTGAACTCCTCGGCGGCATAGGAATCAGACCGTAGGTCGCCTGTAAGCGCTCGGACTGGCTGAAGACGTGTTGGATGCAGCCGAGCAGGCGCAGAACGACAGTCCGTACACTGTCCCGATTTAGCCGAACATCTGGACTCGGCTGTCCGTGGTCCACTTCATTGAGACCGACCGCTTCCCCCCAGGTCAGAAGCCGGATCCTCTCGACTTCAAGCTTGACCCGAAGAACCTCGTGGTCCATACCATATTGCTTGCTAGAGTCCACAATGTCGAATATCTGGACAGAGGTCTCCCAGGCAGTCACCACCCCAATGATAAGGCCGGCTATGTCCATACTTCAGTGTCGCCGTAAAAAATTCCAGATAGCTGACAGAGTACGGGGAATGAAGGGTTGAAGATGAAAGAGCGGTCCTCACACCGTCTCAGCGCTCTTATACCCGCGTTCCTAAGTGCGATGGCAAAGACAACGGGTAAGATCCGAGATGACAGAAGGCAACACCGTTTCGATTGCTGTCATTGGTACATTCAATCTATCGTGACTGTCTCACCAGACCTGATCTTCTTGTTCATCGCTCCGATTCAAGCGAAACAACAGCCTGCGAGTCTCTTGGCCAACATGAACTGCGAGACAGCCTTCACAGTTAGACCACCCCGACAAATACCTGGTGGTCTCGGAGAACGAACTGTAGAACGCACCGCGGACCGTGGGGAATCGAGGGTCCCCCCACGTACTAAAGCTTAGCCTGTGCTTCGCCAGGAGCGTATATATAATCGAGGCGGTTGCGCGCGGGATAAACAGCAGCGGTACGAACCTAAAGTCCGATATGTTCGCAAGCGCCTCTGTCATCCAGTAGTGCGCTGAGGATAATTTAATATACGCCCCCGGAACCTATCGACGAAACAGCTCTCAATCGGACTCGCGGGAGAAGCTGAGACATTCACATTCAGAACGCCCCTATGTAATCTGTCTCGACAACTATGAACCCAACTTTACCCGTCCGCACAAGACCAACGCTTTCTAACAACACAGATGCGACCACTGCCTCGGCATCGGAGTGGGCGGGGACAGACACTGGACGTACTGCCTTTCGTCGGCTGTTCACTTCTGAACTAGAAATCAAGGGAGGGTCGGAGCTGGATGAAGCGGACGAGCCGTTCGACTACGTTGTGCACAGACACCCTCCGCTGCATGGATGAAGAAGAAAGGGGCGAGCTGTAACCGTCGTGGCCGCGGGCTAATTGCTCATTTGTAACGAAGGACGACCTTTTTGCAACGCTAGGAGAGCAGCTCAAGACGCCGCCGAGAACTGAAAGGGAGGCGACGTCGTTCCCCACCCTGATGGGTCTCAGGGCGGAATACTGTGGCCTCCTGTCCATTAAACTGGACGCCTTAGCCCGCCCTCGCGGAAACAGCAAACACAAAGCGTACAGCAAGGCAAAGGAACGAAGAGAGACTGGTGGATTATATATCCTGTATACGAAACGAACCGATGCTGATGTTTTCTTCGGGTTTGACGAGCTCGTCGAAGCACACTGGGCAGATATCGAGCGATTCTGCGTGGAGGTACGGGAATTGCGGGCTAAAAATCCTCCCGCGGGCGAAGTTCGCTCAACCGCTTTATGGCCCTCGCCACCTTCAAGTTGGGGAGTCTCTTAGACGTTACCCAGTGAGCATTGTTCCCAATTAAGTGGGATATATGTGTGGATGATAATGTACCTCCAGGGGCCGACTCCCACCACAGGCCATGCCGCGTCCGTTTGCAAAAAAACTCTCCCATGGACACTTTCCGCGACGATGTGGGGCTGCCCCGTGTATTCCAGCCCGGCGGCGGCGTCGATATCCCCCTTTCTGTGCAACAGTTCGGAACGCTGGACAACCGGCAGAAACGGTGCCTATCGATAAAGAAGGTCGTCAAGCCTAAAGCCCCCGCCGCGCTCACTCCTGTCTCGCGGCACGAATGGAAGACATCGCGGAACGCTTTCGACCAGGCCCTCGGTCATGTACTCCCTCGTACAAGCCGCGGGCGTGTATCAGAACGCGGGCCTCAATACCCCATTACTGAGTTTGTCGTGGGATATGGCTGGGCGCGGGCCTGGGCGAGTTCGTGGTCAGGCGAAAACTGTGGGGACGTACGTATCCTCATTTTCATTAGCTGGATAGATTCGTACCGTACACGGCGAAGAACTCGATCTCGGGACACTCGCGGGAACGACGTCGTTCTTCTTAAGCAACTTCGACATCTGCGAGACTCACATACTCTCAGCCTTTGATATCACTCGGGAGCTGCTCCCGAGTAACTCGATCTCGGGACACTCGCGGGAACGACGTCGTTCTTCTTAAGCAACTTCGACATCTGCGAGACTCACAATACTCTCAGCCTTTGATATTACTCGGGAATGTCGAAGCCCGGGGAGCAGTTAAATGCGCCGCTCTATTACAGGGGACAGGACTGGCAGCCCAAGCCCATCATTCCCCGTCGACTGGTCGACTGGAAGGAAGGGCATTCGTCCCCAGTCCTCAATCGATCGCAAACGCAATCATGAAAGTGGCTTAGCGAGCAGTCGAGCGACCAAAAAGCGCCAGCAAGAGTCGGAGGAAAAGACAGAGTGGGAACATGTGAAGGATGCAGACAACGACGACGACATGAACAACGACGGCGAGATGGACGACTTGTAAGCCGAGGAGGAGAATCCCAAAGGCAAGAGCTTCGTCTTGGGCGGGCGGCGTGTGGCTTTCAAGGTGTGAAGGGCCTGTAGGAACTGTAGCATTACATTTACACTCATTACATTTTACACTATGAGATTGGGACTATCTATGCCTTGTAAATATTTTCGACTGCATACATCGTCGTAGCATTGCCAGCTTTGACGTCGTCGCCATACACTTTCTCGATGGCATACATCTTCGTGATCGGCGGCGCAGCCTCCTCAGCTTTGGCGGTCTCTGTCGGCGGCGCCGCAGGCGCACCGGCCTTGCTCGCCAAACTGGCGGCGCGCCCATCCGGAATGCGTACAAACTCCAAATTCCCGTCCACCACACCGTCAAAGACATAGTACCCCTTGCGTTCGAACTGCATGATTTCGCCTTTTTTCAGGTCACCGACGTTCGCATCCGCGAGCGCGTCCTGCCGGAACTCGGTAACGGGCGTCACAAAGTCCGCGACGTTGTCGTTCTCCTCCAATTTCTTCTTGGTGATGAGGTAGTCGTAGTCGAGGAGGACGACGGGAGTCAGCGGGTTGGCAGTGGTGGACTGCGAAAGCCATGTTATTTTCTTCTTGGTCTTGCGGAAGTCGCCGTCCAAGTGGAGCTCCATCTCGATGGCAGTGACCTCGCCAGCAGCGTTCGTGGTTTTCGAACGCACGATGGCATTGCCCCAGTCCATGAGAGTGATCTATTATCGGAGGTTAACAAAACCAAACCACCTGGAGCAACCCGAGAAAACACGATACCTCCTCCTGATCGTCGAAGGAAATGGCATCTTCCTGCTCAACGAGGATCGCTGACGTGTAGACGGTCTTCTTCTCCCCGATGTCGGCGTTTTTCTTGTGCTTTGGCAACACCTTAATCTCAGGACTCGCCGGACCGCCAGAGATAGTGACTGGGACCCTGCCATATCGTTAGCAGAGAACACAAGACGAAGCGGTGCACACACTTTTTGTCGGTGACGATAGCCCAGTGACGAGGAGCCACCGGGTCGATGATCTTCTTGTTCATCGCCCAGATGGAGTCCCATTCAAGCGAAACAACGGCCTGCGAGGGGCCCTGAGCCAACATAAACTGCTGGAGAGCCTTCACGGTCAAGCCACGCCGGCGAATCCCTGTCGGTCTCGTGAAATTGGTCTCGGAGAACGAACTGTGGAACGCACCGCGGACCGTCGGGAATCGAGGGTCGTCCCACCCGCGGACTAAACCTTGGTCCACGAACCAGTGAAGCTTGCGCTTCGACAGGAGCGTATAGATGAAATTGAGGCGGCTGGGCAGAGATGAACAACAGTACGCAGGGGAAGTGACGGTGCGAACCTGAAGTCCCAGATGTTCACCGTACGAAGTGCAAGCGCCTCGATCATCCAGTGGTACTGAGGGTTACGATCTCGGTACTCGTTAGTCCTCAGAGCGTGCGTAACACCCTCGATGGAATCTACGACCGGGCAAGCAAAGTCGTACGTGGGGTAAACCTTCCACTTGTCCCTGATGTCACGATGAGAATTGTACTATGAAACAAGTATGAACGCACCCAGTACGGTGATGCGGAAGAACATTGCATCTGTAAATGACGGGATCGCGCATGGCCTTGTTGGGGTTGTCGACGCTGATCTTGGCACGAAGGCACCATCGCAGGCCCTCAGTGGTCCCAGCCGTCATCTCCTCAAAGTGCTTGAGATTTTGCTCGACGCTGTCGTCTCGGTGTGCAGAGGCGATCCCGTCACCACGCTCCAAGCGCATTTGAGCCTGCTCAGTATCGTCGGTATAGGCTTGACCAGATTTGATGAGCTTGATGGCAAGGTCGAACAGAGTCTGGAAGTGGTCCGAGGTGTGTGTAACCACGTCTCCGTGAACGTCCATGAGATGCAAGTCCTCGAGAATGGTTTCCTCAAACTCGGACTGCGACGCGTCAATCGCAACCGAAAGGATAGGCTCGGAAACACTCACTCTTTCCTTGCTGGGGTTCGTGTCATCGAAACGGATAATCAGCTTGCCGTGGTACATTTTTGCAAAGTACTGGTTCAGCAACGCGGCCTTGGCGTGTCCGATGTGGAGGTAGCCACTGGGCTCAGGCGGAAAACGCGTAACGACCTTGCCATCCTCTGCATTCGCAAGTCCAAGAGCGAAACCAGCGGCCGTTTTGTTCGTTCGCGCTTTGCTAGCCTTGGCTGTTGTAAGACTTGCCGATGCAGCCTGGATGGAGTCCAAAGATTCCAGATGTGAGAACCACCGCAAAAGATGGGGATGGTTGTTGTTTTTGAGCAGACCCGGAATTCTGCTGTTTCCTGCAAAACTATTGGGACAACGTGCACATATGTCTCAATCACTCTCACCCTTCATAGCGCCCCAAAGCATCCAGTCGGCCGCGGTAATTTCGTGGCCAACGAGAAAGGTGCGGTAGGTGAAGTGGTCATCTAGTGAGTCGAGAGACGCGATAATCTGGGGAACTGCGGTGGTGGTAGAGATAGTTTTCGCGAGAGCAAAAAATGCGGGGGACTACAAATGCAACAGTGAGATCAAGATGATCACAGTTCTTTTATCTTGACCTTGGAACTGTCGTCTGCAAGCCCGTGTGCTTTCGCCAACGCGTGGACGATCTCTTCTTCGTCGCTAACTGTGGAACCATTCAATTGCAAGGCAGTCGTAGTGACGGTCTCGTCGAAGACAAGTTGTGCTTTCTCAGTGTATGATGCGATTGCAACAGCAGCCCAAGGGAAAGGTGTCTGCTTGGACGATACGGTGAGGGTGGCCATACCGACTAACGCAGAATCCAACTCGAGTCAAGTCAAAATTCTAGACCAGAATAATCGATCGATGGAGTCATCGATCCATGTGTTTCGGCCGGTGTTGGCCGACGAAGATCTCCAAAGACCAATTTAAGCTCTCAAAACTTTCATCCCGACCTTTACGCTCTGACTCACTTCCACCATGCCTATGCTGTGAGTACTCATTTATTCCTTCGTGCGCTTGTTGTAACCCCAAGTTAGTGCCAACCCCTCACAAAAGTACAAGCCATACACTCCCTTGGCTCTCCCGAACCGCCAATGGCCCTCCAAGACATTCACGAAGCCTCCCATATGGCTGTCTACGGATTTGCGCGACGGGAACCAAGCCCTCGCAAACCCTATGACGATTGAACAGAAAACCCTCTTCTTTCGCCAACTGGTCAAGTGCGGTCTGAAGGAGATCGAAGTTGCCTACCCTGCAGCGAGCGACACGGACTTTTCTTTCGTTCGCGGGCTAATCGAGAACAACGAAGTCCCTGAGGATGTCTGGATCCAGGTTAGTTGACTGATCCATGTTCGTGCATTTCTGCTCGTCCGTTGAACTTTCGAGGAGCTAGGTCTTGACACCGGCTCGCGAGGATTTGATTCGTCGCACAATCGATTCTGTCGCAGGGTCAAAACGTGCAATCCTCCACATGTATAATGCGACTTCACCAGCATTCCGTAATGTTGTGTTCGGCAACTCGAAGGAACAAACCCTGGAGCTTGCTGTAAAGCATACCAAAATCGTTCGGCAGCTCACAGAAGAATGCACTGCCAAGTATGGGACCCAATTCAGATACGAGTACAGTCCCGAGACGTTCACCCAGACCGAGCCCGATTTCGCAATAGAAGTCTGCGAGGCCGTCAAGGCGGCGTGGGGCAAGGCTGGTACCGGCGACAACCGCATCATCTTCAACTTACCTTCCACCGTGGAGATTGCTCCTCCAAATCATTATGCCGACCAGGTGCGCGTCGGTTATCATTTCACCTACCCTTCATCTAACGTTATTTTCCAGATCGAGAATTTCTGTAACAAAATCACGGAACGAGAAAAAGTTATCGTTAGTGTGCATCCCCACAACGACAGAGGTAATCATCTTTCTCTTATTTGCCTCGACTTTTTAATTGACTGTCTCAGGCACTGGCATCGCATCCGCAGAGTTGGGGTGTCTCGCCGGCGGGGAACGAGTAGAAGGTTGCTTGTTCGGCAATGGAGAGCGAACGGGCAACGTGGACCTCGTCAACCTTGCCCTAAATCTGTATTCCCAAGGGATAGCTCCCCAGCTCGACTTCAGCGATCTCGAGAGCGTCATTGACGTAGTCACGAAATGCAACGACTTGCCGATCCCCGCCCGCTATCCCTACGCTGGCGAGCTTGTTTTCACGGCCTTTTCTGGCTCCCACCAGGATGCTATCAAGAAGGGGTTCGAGGCACAAAAACAACGACATGCGCAAGCTGCCAAGGCGGGCGAGCCGCAATACTGGGACATGCCATATCTACCCATCGACCCCGCAGATCTTGGATTAAATTACGAGGCCGTCATTCGCGTCAATTCACAATCAGGCAAAGGTGGCATTGCGTACCTCATCAAACAGCATTTGCTGCTGGATATGCCTCGAAAGATGCAGGTCGCGTTCTACCACGTCGTACAGGAGGTCTCCGACCGCGAGGCGCGCGAAATGACCGTAGACGACATCACGACCGCCTTCCGGGCCACTTATCACTACGGCGGACAAAAATACAAAGGGAGATTGCACCTGCGTAACTTCAAGATCTCCACGGAACCTGCTGCGGACCCCTCGGACCTTTCCGGCGACGACGCTCCCGATGAGCGCCGACGCTTCGATGGGACCCTCTCAGTCGACGGCGTTCTGAGGGTGATCCGTGGAGATGGGAATGGACCTTTATCCGCCCTTTTGGACGCCCTCAAGACGCACCTCGACGTCGACCTTTCCTTAAGGAGTTACACCGAGCATATCATTGGCGAGACCGACGGACAGAATTCCAAAGCGGCGACGTATGTCGAGCTGGTCCCTGCTGGCGATCGTAAATCGTCAGAATCCTGGTGGGGAGTCGGCGTAGACTCTGACATTGCTGGATCCGGGTTACGCGCCGTGCTCAGCGCCGTCAACGGAGCGATCGGCAACAAGGCGCTGCCCGAGCTCAAGCTGAGTGTTGGCTTCAACGCACGTTCCGGACAGGCGGACATTGCGAGCGTCATCGTCAACTCCTTGGGCCTCGAGCTGCCCCGGCGCTTCCAAGCATCGTTCTTCGAGGTCGTCCAGCGCACTGCCCGCGACGCAGGCGGGGAGATCTCGGTCGGTGCGCTTACGGATCTCTTCCGAGACACATATGCGTTCGACCCTACGGGCTCGGTCACGCCAGGAATCTCGATGCCGTCGTTCAAGATGGAACATGTCGGCGAGGGAAGCCGGCGCCTCATCACGGGAGAGGTTGCGTTCAACAACGACGCCAGAAAGATTACTGGAGAAGGAAACGGTCCCTTATCCGCACTGGTCGCGGCGCTGCACGCGCATGTGGAGGGGTCGCTCACTCTGCGGGAGTATTCGGAGCACTCCCTGGGCGAAGGAGCCGAGGTGGTTGCGGCGTCCTACGTCGAGCTGATCTACGAGCTGCCTGGCGAGAAGAAGCGCAGTGCATGGGGTGTTGCGACCGACACTGATATCACTGCGTCTGGGCTCCACGCGGTTCTCGGGGCAGCAAGTAGGTTGCAAGTAAAAGTGGCCGCTCCCCAGTAGGAAACATAACGTGTAGTCAGATAAACTACCTTGTATAATGTATCTTAGGCCCAATAGTCTTCCAAGCCCATATGAAATGGCCGGCTATTCCGCTCGTTCGTTATGGCATGGCGCGTCTCACGTGACCGTATTCTAACTCTTGCTCAAACCGCGACCTCGTCGACTATGGAGAATGTGGAAGAAGAGGCACTCTTTGTGGACGAGAATGACGCACCCCTGAGATTCTATTTGCACAAAAGCATCAAACAGCCTGGTGCTCGAATCGCACTCGAGACCAAAATCCAGGTATTTGACTTCATTTCTGCTCAAATCCCTCAGCTAAACAGACCAGCGCTACGGTGGCGAGATCGTCGACACGGATGTAGGATCTAATGTCATCCTGGTAAACCCCGACCATCCCTCTGGAGACCCCGACAAGATACGACATGCGTACAAAACGCACTCGGATCTTGAGTTGAGACGGGTGTATGTCGAGGCGATGAGCTGGGTTAAAAACTGCGTCAAGACCGGCAAATGCATCCATTATTTCTTCCAGAAAGGCATGGGTGGGGCCGTCAGAAACCGAGACCGGGAGTATGTTTGAATCTGTCGCGTCGTCCGTGGGTTTCATCTAATACCTACCAGGCGAACCGCTTTCTCAGAAGATGATGATTATCACTTGGTCGAATATCTTGCTACTCTCATCCCCGACAAGAGTGACGGTGGCCGCCTGGGCAACAATATCTACAAAAGCCTTGTGGAAAATGTAATTATTTTGGCCACCACTCTAACCCGCAATGTTGATATCCCGTCTCCAGCACGAAGCTCTTCCAGAAGAATACGGCTGGGTTCTACGCCATACGTGGCAAAGCTGGCGCGAACGGTACAAGAAGCGACAAGAGTGGTTTGATGAACGCATCACGGACTTGGCTGCAGAACTCAAACCTACTCCGCACCAGAAGTATCATCTTTCTCGGAAACCTGCTCGTTATTTTGCGAGCCACCGAGCGGGGTACGAAATGTATAGGGAGGAGGAAGAGGAGGAGGAAGACGAGCTCGAAGAGGAACCAGTGCGTCGTACCTCAGGGTCTGAATCTCCACGTTCCGCGGACGGAATCCAAGGGGAGGACGAGGAGGAAGACGAACTCGAAGAAGAGACATTGATTCAAAAGCGTCCCCTCTCGGGATCTGAGTCTCGCCGCGCCGCCAAAAGAATGCGAACAGACTCTCCTCCTCCTCCTCTTCTCGATCTCGATGGTGCTCAAGATGCCCAAGATGTAGGGGCCGTGTCAAAGGGTAAGGAGAAGGCACTTCCCGAGGATGACGAGGATGTCGAGTAAGATATCTCATTCTCCCAGTGATAATCACTCAAACTCCTTCCTCAAAATAGTCTTTTCGGCGATACTGGCTTGTTTACATCGCCTCCTAAAGTCACACAAGCTACCCTTGTTGGGACCTCACCGCCGCACGACGTTCAGGCTTTAGAATCTCCTCCGGTGCCCATAGAATCTCCAAATGTTCAGCAACCTTCTCCTCCACGCCAACAGCCAGCTCGTAACAAGCGTATCTCGGCTGCGCGTCCCCTGGATCCGCGACCCGCTCCTCGGGCGAGACAAACCGCTCGCAAGGTCGCAGAAGATCCTACTCCGTACCGCAGCACCCGCGCTCGTTCCACATCTCTGGAGCCATATATGGTCGATATCAATGCAGTTACGCGCAAGAACAAGCAGAAAGGGAAGAAGAAAACGTTGGAAACATTGGAAGAGAGGCAGGTACAGGAGGAGGGGGATAACATCTCTGGGGGCACGCTTTCGCGAGAGGAAGGGACTGCCGAGACGCAGGAAGTGGAGGATTTCTTGATGGACGCCAACGATCACAGTGACATTTCGGGGATCGCGGAGGGGGAAAATACCACTGAAGACGTGGACCGTATGCCGCCACCCCGCTCCACAGCGCATCCAGCTGTCCGACAGCCGTCTCTCGAAACCGACGATAAGCAGACGGATCGAGCTCTTCGTCGCGGACATATACCAGTCTTTCCTGTCGCTCCATCACCCAGAGACGTCCTCAGAAGCCTGGGAGGGCCACGGTTGAGCCGGCAGCCAGAGAGTATTACCTCGAAGGCTTCCGTCGCATCCCCTCGCCTTGCGCAATACTCTCCCTCTGACGTTTTTGGAGGATCGCGTCGTGGCGGGTCTGTTCAGATCCCGTCGATTGACTTCCAAAATCCACTGTACGCTCCCGTCGCTCACAGCGCCCCTGAAGTTTCTCGAAAGGGCTCAAGGGCGTCGAGCGCTGATTCTTTCCCTCGCCATGGCACTCGAGCTAAGGAGGTCAAACAGGAAATTAAGACACTCGAGAAACATACCCCGTACAGGCCTCCAGCACGCACTCGCGCACTGGAGCATCTTGTCAATACGCGGTGATTCTTTCAGGCTCGCCGAGTCTCCGGATATTTTTATTTCTTGTATGTACATATCCTTCACTCTCAAGGCACTTCGTTGTTGTAACATGTAGTTTTTTCATTGTACATACATATAACTATCAGATACATGACACAGTGCCTTCCTTCGGAAATTAGAAGGGCTGCATACCACCGGAGACTCTGAACGATATCGCAACGCCGCTGAGAAAACATTAGCTTTGAACGCCACGGTCGATGATACAAGTTGTAAAGGAATCAGAGAAGCCGTGATTTTCATGGCTCTCAGCTAGAGCCTGAATTCCGGACCGGCAGGTTGACCTCAGAACGAGGACAACACACACGCCTTCCACCGAGATGGAAGGGGACCGGAAAACAGGGATGACCGAAAACTCAACGAATGGATGAACTTGTTTTCATCCGAGAGCAGTGTATAGACAGCGTACTCACAGGTCATAGCGCCACGGGCTATTTGATTTCGGATGGAGCCTAGAGAGAATGTGTTAGCAGACTGATGTGAAGACGACAAAAGAAAAAAAGTTCAGAAAATTTATTTGGTATAAATGGTGTCCACAAGAGGTTGATTGCTCTCGTTCGGAAGCAGAACTGAGTGATCATCCCAAAGCGCGAAAGGCGCTGGAAAAGATAGGCACTGAGATGCTCACCATTTGCTGAAATGTGAAACGGTGGAAGTGGAACGGGAGTAAAATGCGGGCGCGGCAGCGGAGTTTAAATAGTGATTCTCACGGCCGCAAGCGAGTGCCGGCACATTTACCGGCCGGTCCGGCATACTGTGAACCTGAGTTGCTTTTATAACTGAGGATTTCAACTTCCCAGCCATCTTTCACATCTATTACCCACCGCATTCATTCCTCAGAAATGTCCCGCAGACAAAAGAAGATAGTTTTCACCACCGACGCTGTTCCGCCGTTGCCTGTGTTTTGTGAGGCAGGAACTGGACCAGAACTACTAGAATCTGACATTTGATGAAGCACAGGCTACCATAGCCAAGGGCGTCGTGTACTGCTCCGGAAACATAGGGTGCACGAAAGACTTCGTCCTCGTTGAAGGTGGTGTGCAGGCGCAGACCGTGAGCTCCGAGAATTTTGTTCAGAAAGGGATCTGCTGAGACTTGAATGATGAGCGACGGGCCCTCGAGAATTTGTCTATCGTCCTGAAAGCAGCAGGCTCGAGTCTTGATGACATTGTCAAGGTGGAGCTCATTCGAGGAAGAAGTCCAAAGCTCATCCAGTGTCGCTGTAGGCCAACATATACTTGACAAATATGAACGACTTTCGGGAAATGAACGAAGTCTATGCTGAAGTTGGACCAATTTGTGACCTCACGAACATGGGACTAACTGGTATTAGTTCTTCAAAGAGAATCTTCCAGCGCGGACCTGCGTAGCCGTTGTTGCGCTTCCTCTTGGCGCAAGGTGCGTATGTCTTGGTACGATTGCTCCTGGTTTAACAAAATCGAACAGTGTTGAGATTGAGTGCACGGCGCTAGTTGCGGACGATGCCTAGATACTAAATTGAACTTGTGTTTTGTTCATTGAACGTAAGAGACCGAGATTAGATTAGATTCGACACACGACTGTCACTGATGTGACTTACGGTAAAGGTAACCCCTTCGGTGCTTGCTTGCGTACTGCGCCACGGTTTCGAGGTCCTGAGGCGTGGCTTGCCTCTACGACTTCTACCACCATGACCAGCTCATCGAGCCGCTCCCCCCGCCCACATTCCCGGTCCAAAAACATGCAGGGGTCGCAGTCTTTCTATCCTCCTGGCGGAGCTTCGCTTTCAAGTTCCCGGCCGTTTCTCAACATGCTCAACCCCATGGCGAGACAGTACCAGGGCTATACACAGGCTAACCAGTCTCTCCTGGAGGAAGAAGATGAATCCAGAAGTAGCGCTGAGGAGGAGGCCAACGCCGAGGCAGGTCGCAGCCGGAGCACAATCTTTCAGAGCACTACGCAGGACATTCCCATGTCTAAGTCGCGGGCACATGCTCATCATGTCTCGTGGGATGCTCCTCCGCATACTCTACACCCAAACATCCAACAAGAGGATGCCCTGCATGAACGGCAGTCGTCGGATGACGAGGTTCCGCAGAGTTTTATGATCGAAGCAGCGTCAAAGAAATCCTCCAAGAAAGGGAAATCCAAGTCCAATGCAGATTCGGGTGGAGGGAGGCCTCAACCTCTGCATTCCGTCGCTGGGAGGAAGCTGCCGCCGGTTCTGCCCACTCACACCAAGTCTCCAACGTCCCCGCGGCCAGGTTTTAGTCCAACTGACAACCTTCGTGGCGATCGGCCTGCGAGTCGAACGTCCTCCAATGGTCACGACAGACCTGCCAAGCAGATGCGTGGCCTGGACGCTTACGAACGAGCGTTGTGGAACTGGGTTAATGTCTACAACCTGGACGCATTCCTTCAGGAAGTGTACTATTACTATGAGGGCAAGGGCATATACAGCATTGCTTTATCCCGGGGCCTTAATCTTCTGTTGGTGACGTCCCTTCCTCTCTCCAATTTCGGTGCTTGTGCCGGTCCCTTATCCTTACTTCTTCACAGAACAGTCGGCTTCGTCATCGGATTTTCGACGTTTTTATTGGGATGTGTCGATTACTCTCGAATACGGCACGGTAAATCCATGAAGCTGGCGGACGTTGTAGTCGGCCGATGTGTATCGCAGTGAGTTTGGCCTTGCAATCGTGTTCATCGTCGCCGTGTTTATTCCATCGTTTAGTTTCTCCGGATTCACCCTCATATTCTGGATTCTTTTCGTGGCGTTTTATGTGTGGCAAATTGCCTCGTTTGTCCTCAGCATTTTCCGACTGGTCGACATGTACAACTTCTTCACGCATTTGCTGAAGATCCCCGATGTAAGAACTCGGTTTGTTCTTAAACCTCTCCGCTGAATCTATTGGTTTTAGGCCGATATCCAGACAATTTCATGGCCAGAAATCGTTCGAAGAATAGGTGCGATTCGGGAAGATAATCCTCTCACTGCACTGTCAAGTAAAGTACACAAGACAAACGACACAACGACGGCCAAACTTGACGCTCATGACATTGCTAACCGAATTCTACGGCAAGAAAACTACTTGATCGCATTGTTCAACAAAGATCTGCTGGATTTACGAGTACCTTTACCCAATATCCTCAAACGATTTATCGTCGAGGAAGAAGGGAAAGGGAAGATGTTAACCCGAGCACTGGAGTGGAACCTCCGGTTCTGCCTCATGGAGTATCTGTTCGATCGGCATGGGAAGGTCAGGAAAGTGTTTCTAAAGTCCAAGAATCGGCCCGCGCTGATTGAGGGGTATGTCTGGTTATTTTGACCGACCGCCTCTCTTCTCACTTCGGCGTGTTTTAGCTTGAAACGACGCTTCATATTCATGGGAATGTTGAATGCGGTGTTTGCACCCTTCATTGTTCTCTACCTCCTCATGTATTCCTTCTTCCGATATTTTGAGGTTCGCCTTCTGTTTAGTCTTTTATTGTATCTCTGAATCGCTGCTTGCATTTATCAGGAATACCACAAAGATCCCTCGACGATCGGTGGTCGACGGTACACGTCGTATGCTCAGTGGAAGTTCCGAGAATTCAATGAGCTACCGCATCTCTTCACCCGGCGACTTGACGAGAGCCATCCTTTCTCAAACATGTACATCGGCCAATTCCCCAACGAAAATCTGGCCTTGATCATGCGGTTGGTATCTACTCTCTCCACCTTTGTTTGCTGAGATTGTCCTCTAGTTTCGTCGCATTCGTCTCTGGCTCTTTCGTTGCGGTTTTATTTCTCGCAACAGTGTTAGACCCGGACATTTTCGTTCACTTTGAAATCACGCCTCACCGGACAGTCCTCTTCTATCTGGGGCTCTTCGGTTCCGTCCTGGCCGTGGCGAGAGGCATGATACCAGAAGAGAATCGTGTTTTCGATCCCGAGTTGCTGATGACGGAGGTCATCACGTTCACCCATTACATGCCCGATGAATGGAAAGGCCAGCTGCATAGCAAGAGGGTATGTTATCGATCCACGCTGTGCTTTGGCTGATCTCCAGCTCGACCAGATTCACACCGAATTCGGACAACTCTTTGCCATGAAGATCCTGATCTTCGTCGAAGAGTTGATATCTGTCGTTCTGACTCCTTTCGTTCTATGGTTCTCGCTTCCGGGCTGTGCACCAGCTATCGTCGATTTCTTCCGTGAATTCACAGTCCACGTCGATGGGCGCGGGTATGTCTGTAGTTTTGCGGAGTTCAACTTCGAGAGACACGGAAACGTCAAGGTCAGTTCAGGGACATCTCGCTGTGGTCTGTACTGAATCCGCTGTTAGTTTGGGGCTCCTGCGCAAATCCAGGACAAACGCATGATTTCGAATGAAGGGAAGATGGAGAAGAGCTTCCTGAATTTCAAGGTGGATGATATTTAGTCGAGCCCCCTTTTCTCTCGCTCATTCTCCTTCAGGCGGCGAATCCGGATTGGAACCCGACCGACCCTTCGGGATCGCTTTATCTGAGTCGTATGGCTGACTTGAGCGCTTCACACTACCCGAATTCGATACTGCGCCGCCGACAACCGACGGGAACTGCCCCAGACCTCACCCAATCTGTGCGGCTGCCGGATGGCTTGGGCGAGCGCGCCCAGGAGTACGACCGCGCTCTTAAACAGAGCCAGCACGCTGCAGCCCGCCGGCGTGGCCCCGCGGGCAGCGTCTTGGGGATGTCAGCTATTGCTGGCCCGTCGTCCTCGTCTATATTCGGTGGCATGTCCACGGCTCAAACAGCGATCCTGGGAGACTCTCAAGAGAGCGTGCCAGTAGCCCACACAACTGCAACTTCAGCGCAGGGACACGGCGACAATATCATGGAAGAAGATCGATCTCCCGACGGCGGCGTTGGCAGTGGCCTGGGAGAATCGTATGTGGACGGAAAGCAAGCTGTGGCGCGTGCGGATATTGAAGAGGAGGACGATGGCCTGGAAGATGGGGGTGTTTTGGGCCTCTTGGCTGAAATATACGGACGAAGAGAGGGTCCTTCGAGGGTAATACAATGATTTACTTACAGACAATTAACTGTTGATCCATTAGACACTGTAATACGAATCATACGAACTATGGCATTTAGCGCACGGAGACGCGTCTCGTCACAACACGTGAACGCAAATCGCGGTCATGTGTTCCAGCCAGTGCACCTTTCCGCCGAATGGTATTTCTCAAGAGGCGTCGAAGATCTGGATCTCTTATATGTTGATCGGCACGTGCGTACCTGATAGGCGAGGACTTCCCCTTTAATCAGAGTGACGAATGTCTCGAAAGCTTTCTGGCTCAAGTCCATACAAGCGGAGGGATGCTTACATGCTCCCAGTTTGAATATCTTGCCGCATTTCGGGCAAATCAGCAGCTGAGCATCAATCAAGGACCGATCGGTTGTCGAAATCCTTGAAGGGGATGGTGGTGCGTGAGCAGCGGCATTATATACAGTAGGCCGATAGTGAGATGTGCAGTCGCATGTGTACAAGGATGGACAGAGTAATTGAGAGGGTATTATCGACACTATTTACACCGACATTGGTGGTTTACTGGTGGTGCAGGGTGGCTAGGGAGGCCTGGAATGTGGATTCCGGAGATTCAAACCAGTTGTGGACGTGGAAGTGGTCAAGAGTTGCTTGTTAGTGGTCATGGACGCGTCGGACCCGTTGCGCGCCACTCAGCGCAGTAGTTTGTTTGTGGACAAGCCCGACCAAATATTTGGTAGGGGGGGGGGGTCTGTCACGTGTCGATCAACGTGTGCCAGATCCAGATCTTCGACGCCTCTTGGTATTTCTTCATCCAAAATCTAACAGTACTGAAATTGGAACCTTCAGAAAGATAGAGCGCATTTTTTCCGCGGCTTTCAAATCGCTTCCTCGTGGCTGGTTGCCATCAGCTGACAGATGCAAAACATTACCTTCACCGCCGAGTCGCCCGTGCTTCCTAGCCCTCTAAATCTGCTTCTTTGCCAGGAACAATCTTGTTCGCACAAATGTAAACCTCCAAAGCCTCGCAAACGGCGCACACCAAGTCACCGGATCCCTTCTTATGTCGGACATAGCACCTAGTGTGGCACAAACCTCAGCTTCTCGCAAGACAACACACGAAATTTCACCATGCTTATTAACAGACCTCCGCGCCGTTTTCGCCCGTGGTTCCCAGGTCTCATCTGGTGGTATAGCATCTACGTGCCTTCGAACTCCTCTCACAGTACTGCGCGGAGCCACATACGACCATGAGTGTCTTCACAGCTGCATATCCAGTCGGTCACCCTGATCCTGATCTCAGTGCGCCTGGTAAGCTTGTCCTACTCTTCACGTCGTCGCCATGTTGACAAATGGTCATAGATATTACATCCAATCGCGATTCCGCGGCTCAGGAAAGGCCAAAGGATGCAGTAAAAATTACCGATTCCTTGATGAAGAATCGATTCTCCTGCCGGTACTATCTTCCGAAACCTGTCGAGAAGAAAACGATTGAAGAGATCATCGACGCCGCACGGTGCGCACCCTCGGGTAACAACATGCAGTATGTTTTAGCGTCAGCCTTCCATTTCTGCCACTCACAATTTATAGACCCTGGCACAAGGTGTATTGCATCACAGGTATCCTTCTGAATCCTAATATTTTGAATGCGATTTGGCTGACCATCATTAGGTACCTTGAAAGATACGATTGCTGGCGAAATGGTGGCAGCAAATACGGACAGTCCGGACGCCTACTCTGCAGAGTATCTGTACTATCCTGCGGGTTAGTCTCCCTTGGAGACACTCTATTGTACCCAGCTCTTACCTCTGAACTTGAAGGTCCCTTGCATCCCGATTATGCACGGCGCAGATTCGAGTTCGGCAAGCATTTCTATGCGCCATTGCATGTCGACCATGGCGATCTTAAAGCCCGGGCCCGAGTTTCTACAAGAAATTAGTGAGGGCCAGCCAGATCTGTGGGTTGCGGTTAACCTCTTTCAGTGATTTTTTCAATGCACCTGTGGCCTTCATTTTTACGATCAATAACGGGCTCACTAAAGGCAGGTTAACGTTGGGTTTTTTTCGACCGCTGAGTTTCTGATCCCCTACAGGATCTTGGCTTGATGTTGGATATTTTCTTCAGAGTATCACCATCGGCGCACGCGCCCGTGGCCTCGAAACAATATCCCAGGTGAGTATGAACAGAACGAATCTTGTAGTAAATGCCAAAGTGAAATTGTTCGCAGGAAGCTCCCGCCAAATACCAGTTAATTTTGAGGAAGCACTTGCCAATCGGTGACGATGAAGTAGTCGCGCTGGCCATGTCCATGGGCTACCCAGATCTGGAGAAAGTTGCACAATTCTCTGCAAAACAGCCCAAGAGAGAGGTATCCGATATCGTTGAATTCTGTGGTTTTTAAGAGTTTCTTCTGTGTTTACGACGCTACCCTGTGAAATTTGAAGCCCTTTGCAGTCTCGGCCACGAAGGTTCCGTAGCAGAGAGGCCGAGGCGGTTCTGTAGCAGAGATATGACTGTGTTGATTTGACTAAAGGTTCATGGGAAGATTTGTACTCTGCCGAATGATCGGCAGCCGCTTCGCCACGGCCTTCACGATGGGGCAGCGTAAGACCCCGTTTCTCCTGCGCCCATGGACTTGCAAAAGACCATAGACCACGCGCTCCCGAAATTCCGCCCTCATCTCCCCACATTCGTCGCATCCTTTGCATTTTTCACTATAATCCATGTCGTCCTGGTCCCGTTAATCGGCCGCTTCGTTTTCCCGGCACAATGGACGCGCATGGGAGCGCGCAAACGGAATAACTGGTATTTTGGTCTTTCTGCTAACGCTCGCGTGGTCTCAATATCTGCAGGGCGATCCACGTGGCTTCACAGATTCACGCAATGATTATTTTGCCTCTTGCAATACGATGTCTCTCTCTGCCCGAATTAGACGCCGACCGCGTCTTTGGCTGGCATGAACGGAGTGGAACGGTACAAGCCGTTGCGGCCGCGTAGGTCCTGCTTTAAATCTTTCTACATGCTGTTTCGAACTCTCTGTCCAGCTACTTCTTATGGGACTTGCTCGACGCGGTTGTCAATTTCGAAGACCTCGGATTCGTGCTGCACGGCATCTCATGCTTCGCAATCTATTTTCTGTCTTTTGTAAGTTTTGGACTTGGATCTATTATTACCACAATAAACAAATCCTTGCAGCAACCATTCCTGGCGTACTACGCTTCAAGATGTCTGCTATGGGAAGCGTACGAAGATTGTTGAGCCTCCTGAGTCATACGTTAACCCATTCGTAGGAGCACGTTCTTCCTCAACATCCACTGGTATGCACTCTGTTCGGTCGATGCCACCTTGTATTCATTTTTTACAGGGCGCTTGACAAACTGGACCTCACCGGCGGCGCCCTTCAGCTCGTCAATGGTGTCTGCCTCATTCTGACCTTCTTCTCGGTGCGCCTCGTGTATGGTGGCTACACGGTGCGAAGCTAGTTTTCTTTCCCAGCTCTTGGTTATTGAATGCCAACGCAGTCATATCAATTCTTCCAGACGCTGTACGAACGAAGAGACGAAATCTCGACAACGGCTCTCGTATTGATCAGCGTAGGGAATGTGCTCCTACAAGGCCTCAACTGGTTCTGGTCCGTTCCTTCCCTCTAGTTTCAATTCCCTCCTTCATTTACCGTGCACGTTACAGGCTCGGAAAGATGATCTCAGCCCTGCGGAAGCGATTCGCTCCGGCCAAGGCAGTTAAACATCAAAATGGCGCGGCGCATAACGGAGGGAACAAGACCAAGAGAGAATAAAAATACAGGCACTAAAATAAATGCTGCTGGAGCTACAGGCGACTGTATCTAATGGGTCCAAGGACAACGGGAGGATCTTGGTTGTTTTTTTCTGCGACATTAGAGAAGGAGGAGGATAAATTATAGTGATATGTGAAAAAAACCAGTTTATGTAGAGAGGTGTACAACCCGTAGTTGTGACTGATTTTTATCGTTTCTGTCTCCCAAGACGCGTTTTGTCACACCGTGACGCGACGCTGGCTAACATTGGCTGACCCTCTTCTCTTCCAACACTTTGAATCAGAGGGTTAGTTATTGCGACGCGATCCAGTCGCTCGCGACCGTTCCCTGCGTCCCTTCGCCCGAGGAGAAACTTCCAAATCCAAGAGCTACTGGTAAAAAAGACAGTCCATCAGGCACTTCTGAGTCGCTCATCTCACTTCCCAAGTCCCCGACCTTCTTCCCGCTTCGTCACTTGGAGTTTCTTAGTGCGACCTGCGCGTCGAAACCGAATATTACGCGTTGTTTCATGGAACTTCACCGAGCCTTGATCTCACCGTGGCGTCGACTTCCCGTGGAGATCACATCCAAGATATTCGTCTTCACGCTGAAAACCAGAAGACGAGAACCAAAACCTTCACACTATGATGAAGGGGATCCCATTTGGATAGATGATCGAGCAGGCACATTGCTCCTCTGCAAAATCTGTTCGGCGTGGAGGGCTATAGCGATGAGCACACCGGCATTATGGAACACCCTGTACCTCAGCGCAGACGATGTAGAGTGGCGTCCCCTTGATTGGGTTTCCACATGGTTGGATCGTTCCAAATGTTTCCCAGTATATCTCCAGCTATTCTGGAACCACAAAACGCTTCCGGATGTCATAAATTCCTTGATGTCTGTGGCGGTTGTGTCGCATCTTCACCACATCGCTGAACTAGAGATAGAAGGTACTGCATAGTCGCCCGACGGATAGATCATGGCTGACGTACCGCAGATCTGGATTTCTACGCAGAGGCCGCCGATGATTATCCCGAACTAACCATTCCACAACTGGTCAACTCACCCAACACACCTCTTCTCTCTATTCTCAGTGTTAAAACTACCCCAAGACGGTGTATGGAAATGGTTTGATGCGGTGTGCCTCGCCTCGCCTCGCTTGACCCACTTGACGACTACATCAAGCTTAAGCTCCGCTGTGTTTCCGCGCGCAAATTTGACGGACTTGACCCTGTGGTCCCCAACGCTCATGCGACTGGTGTTCGAGATTTTCGAGCATGCCTTGAATCTCCAACACGTTGACTTTAACATCGTCGAAGACGCTTCTATGATGTCCCCCAAAAGCCTCCTCGGCATGATGTCGGTTTCAACGCTGAAACTCTCCTCTGACTTGGGCCTTCGCCGATTTCTAGAGCAGGCCGAATTCCCTAGTCTTGTTGGTCTTCGTTTCTTCGGCATCGGCGACTGGTCCCGCGCAGAGCTTCATTCATTCCTCTCCCGTTCGTCGTGCGCTCTCACGACCCTCGACATTTCTTCTTGCTTCATAGACCAAGGCGAAATCATAGCATGCCTCCAGCACAAGGCTTGCAATACGTTGGAATCACTTTCCGTGCGGGACTGCAGTATCGCGAACGAAGATGATGTACTGCTCAAACTTCTTACCTACTACGGGCCCCAACATCCATTCTGCTGCCCCAATCTCAGAGCCATTTGGCTGGGAAACTTCTACGCAACGGATGGTCTTATCCTTGCTCTTGTCGAGTCCCGTCTTATCACACCCTTGAGCAAACTGCCTTCCGCCCCTCCCCCACCAGCTCGGCTGAAACAAGTCCGGTTCTCGTTTCTCGACCTTGTTGATGACGAGTCCAAGGAGGCCGAACATCCCGAGGACTGTAAACGACTGCGAGAGGTGGAAAAGATAGCGGACAAGTCAGAGCTCGACATTGTATGGCTTGACGAAGAAGAGCCTCCTTGGCCGTATTAACCAGGGTTCACGGTACGGTGTAAAA
The DNA here is from genome assembly GCA_029378375.1 of Mycena olivaceomarginata. Lineage (NCBI taxonomy): Eukaryota > Fungi > Basidiomycota > Agaricomycetes > Agaricales > Mycenaceae > Mycena > Mycena olivaceomarginata. Next base: position 44,845 of record JARKIC010000486.1, on the reverse strand, counting down.
CCGCACGTATGGACCCACTTGCTGCTCCTGTTCGGACGCTGACCCAAGGTCCACAGACATAGACTCTCAGTCTAGTAGCGCAAATCGCATTCGACAATAAAACGTACTGGGCAAACTTTGGCTGTGTTCGCTGGCGTCCCCTTTTCTTTCTTTTCTTGCGCAACGGGCGAGGGAAGTGGTTGTGTCCTCTACTCCGGATTGTCCGCCAGAGTGTCAGGACTGACATCTCTTGGCCTCCTCCTTTCTTTTTCTCCCGTTTTTTTTTCGCCGTCTCGAGCCCATTGTTATGGCCTTGAAGTCGAGCAAGGTTTTCACGGTGTAAAATCGCATGTATGGATCCCTTGCTGTTTTTGTTCGAGCGCTGACACAATAATGCACAGATATAAACTCTCAGTGTGGTAGTAGCGCAAATTGCATCATCTCTCTTTGCTGGCGTGTTCTTTATTTTCTTCTGTGGGAAATGGTTTTGGAGTAATCCTCTACTTCGCCGGCGGAGTTTCAGGATTAACATAGTTCCTTGCTTCCCGTTATTCTCGCAGTTCCTGGCCCGTTTCTGAGAAGACCAAACACTCCGATCGACTTCTTCCAACTTGTCCCGTCTGACTGGTCAAAAATCCGCTTCTCTGCTATATCTCGTTCGATGCGCTTCAAAGTTCGCCTACGACGCTAAAATTTGGAGTGTTGTAACGATTCCAAGCCGACAAGAATCTGGCTTCCCGAATGTAAAAACTAACTTCGAGCCCAGAATAGAACTCTTGCAGGCAGTTATCTCATTGCTCAAGTCAGGGTTTTTCGGTTCGACACGGGTGAGCTTATTCGCTCAATTGTTGGCCAAATGTTGGCATGACAGTTCAGTAGAATCGTTGCGATTCCATCCATATTCCTCCGCGCACCACACAGCGTGTTTCGATGCACATGCGTGGGCGTGGATTCGTGGCCTGGTCCTGTCTGGTCCTCGTCCTTGATACACCCGGCTCCACTACGATACCGTGGTGCTACGGTCACCTCTCCGCCAACAAGCGCGGGGAACTGGAAATCTATCTCCGTCCCTTGAGCGGGACGGTTTCAGCTCGCTGGCCAATCAGGGTCTGGGGCTGTCTGGCCCTCTTGGGAGATGTACGTAGTGGATTTAAATAGTGAGAACGACGGGCGACAGGATGGAACGTCGGCTTGGTCGCAGCGGTGAAGTTTGTGGGATGAAATGATCCCCGTGTCCCGAAATGGTCAGGTTGTCCCACGCGGCACGCAAAGAGCGACTCAAGCCGCTTTTCACCCACGTCCCGCCGTAAGTAGCACTGAGAACTTGCTACACATGTCTTCCTTATAACCAACCGAGCCGTGAGGGTGCTACGGCTGCTATGCAAAATTCCCTCCAATCTCTTCCCCCAGAGCTGCTCCAATTCATTGCTCTCCACCTCGCCACAACCACCCCCAATCTTGGTCCTCCTGCTGCTCTTCTTCCGCTCCTGAGCGTCTGTAGGAGTCTGTACGACCTCCTGGGATGGGGAAAGAATTGGCCGTTTTGGGCCCAAATTGACGCCGCGAAATTCACCTCGGCGTATCCGAGCTATACGCCGTACGATGGGTATCCGTACGACCATCCCAGCACTCCCACTGGAGGTAATATAGTCCGCGCGGCACACGCCCTCCGCACCCGCTGCACCGCCCTCTCTATCCTCCGCAGAGGCGAGCCATCCGCACCGGGGGCGGCCCGTGCGCTGCAGATTGCCTATGGCATGCTCATCGAGGACGAGTGGGCCGGCGACAAGTTGGATTGGACCCAGCTCGATATCGCTTTGGGGCGTGGTATGTTCTTTCGAGTTCCGAGTTTTTAACATATTTTAATTGTCATTTTGTCCCAGCCCGTGGCCTGTCAACAGGCACTTCGGAGGACTCGAGACCCGGCAAGAACAGGCGCCAGCTCGCATGGGCAAATGCTCGCACGTTTGCGTTACGATACGTGAGGGAGAGGATGTATGACGGGCGTTTTGGGGACAGAGACCCGGAGGATGTCCGTCGGGAAGGACTCGACGAATGGCGCACCGAATGGGCCCACCCTGCCTGGCACGTGGGATGGCCTCGAGACACCGACGGCGCTGCTGCCGCTCTCTGGGTGCTGTGGTTTTTCGAGGGGGAGGGTGCGTTGCGTTCCATTTCCTTGCGTTTCTCCCTCTTAGAGTCTTGACACTTAATTCTCAACCAGATACTCTACGTGCCGAACCTGAGCCCCTCCGCCGACACATCATGCGTTTACTGCTCCCGATGGTCGTGACGCCGTTTCGGGTAAGCATCGGCTTCATTTTTACTCTACTACTTCTCATGCTTGCATAAACCAGTACGCATCCGCGCTCGCCCCGCCACACCACTACACCCGTCCCCCTCCTGCCTTCGGTCCACGCCTCGGCTGCATTCGCCCTCGACCCGCAGGGTATCACCATCCCGACGCACCACGGCCCGTATCCACTGTATCCGCTCGGCGCACCCCAAACGCGTCAAGGCCCCAGTCCCATCCGACACCACGTACTTCCACACCCACACCGCTCCCGGTCTCGCCTCCTCTGCGCCCCACCCGCGCGGCTCCTGTTCTTTGCGCGCATGCAGATCGGCGCGCGAATGGGCGTGCCGCCACACCTGCCGCGCGACAGAGCGGAGGCCCAAGCACGGTTCGTCGCTGCGGGTGAGTAGCCCTTTCTAATTCCTTCCTACTCGAGAAGCGTCCTTGTTTCGTTTCGTGATATCCTCCCCTCCGATCCCTCATACATTTACTCACCTTTTTGTTGGCATTTGATTGCAGGCGGCACCGGTCATCCACTCGTTGGCCCCACGCAGGCGGACATCCATGAGAAGAACGCGCGTCCGCTCGTCCGATTTGAGCGCTCGCTGCCGCCTCCCTCTGCTTTGCATCCACTCGCTCCGAGCGCGGTCGACCCCGAGTTCGACCTTGATACCACTCCTGCGCGTGCACGAATTGACGAGCGCTGGGCGGCGCACCGATGGCGCGCACGGGTGTGTAGGGGGTACGAGACCCGTCCGGAGCCCAGTTCGAGTTCCGGTGCAGGATCAAGTCACGGCGCAAACGGGAATGGCGACAAGTGGTGGCGGGGCACCGCCGGGGCGCATCGGGCGCGTGTACCCGCTGGGGAGCTTTGCGGGGTTGTGGGCTGGGACAATGCTGGTAAGTCCTTTTTGGTGCCCTGTCCTCGTGCCTTCTCAAACTGGATTTTCCACCAGATGCCCTCGGAGCCGCCCTACATGGGGCTCGTTGGTACCCCCGGAGGCGCGCTTCCGCCAAATGGGCTTCCACAAGACGAATTCGTGGCGGCTGCGCGGCCGGTGTACATGCGCATACGCGAGTATTGGAGCTTCCACCCGCACACCCCCGCGCCGCCGCCGCCACCGGATAGCACCACCGCGGACGAGGGCATGCGCACGGGGTGGCTCCCCCCGGGCACGCGCGTCGTTGGCGTTGGCGCGGGGCAGGTCGAGGTCCGCGTGCCTACGTCCTGCGAGCGCCGCAATGAGACAAGCGGAGACGGCGTATGTGTACCATACGCCGCTCGATGCGCATTGCGCGCGCGGCGGAGCATCCGGCGCACGATACGGACGAGTGCCCTCAGTGTGAGAGGGTGAGAGAGCGGGAGCGGTGGGCGAGAGGGGTGGCGCAAGCGGGGAGTGCGTCGGGGTCCGGGTCTGTTGTATCCTCGTATGGTTCGTCGGGAGGTGGAGGAGGGGAAAACGCGGAGATGGAGAAGGAGGAACCCTCAGACTCGGGCTCGAGCCACTCAATGGTGTCGGACTCTGGATCTTCTTCGCAAGAGGGCGTGTCTTCGTCGGAAGAGCACACCTCATCGGATGCGCCCTGGCCGGAATGGGATGCACCCGCGTGGGCGGCGCAACCGCTTTGACGAGGACGACAGTTGGGAGGGCGGATTGTGACGGCGTCCAAGATGTCGTTTTTGAAGGCGAGGTGTGTTCTGCGTCTGTATTTCTTGCTTGCACTTGCGCCATCCCTTGACTTGGGAATTTTTTTGGGTCGCCCAAGCACCACTCGCCGCTATCACTGCAGCTGGTAGTGCGATGATCGGCTCCTTCGCCCCCCTCCATTGCTTGTGATCCTTATGTTGCTGTTTTTGTGCCCGACACTGACGTTACCCCAGACGGACCAGCAGCACGGGATGGCCTGGCATCACTACGAGTACGCTGGACGGGTGCGGCCATGGGATGGCTTAATTGGTCCTTATCATGCGCCCGGTGAGTATTCTTCAGTTGCTACTTCGTTTCTCCTTCTCCCCCGGCTCTTATCGAAATGCTAACGCTATCTCCTTCCTGCAGCGCGACCGCACCCTTGGGCTCGCCACGTTTTTCATCTCCGGGCATCTAGTGGGCAGGGATACGTTCGAAGGGACGTGGCAGATAGCCGCACAAGACGTGCTCGCGCCGAGCTGGGGCGGGAGTGTGTGCCTGGCCAGGGGCGAGGAGTAATCTACCCCCGCTTCGCCCCTTCCCCGCCTTACTTTGTTCTTTCCTGGCTCCTCCATCACCGCAACCCTACCTCCCCGCGTCTTGGCCCATACAAAACCGGTCCTAGTCCGACCCATCTAAAATCCCCTCCGACACCTGACAAAATGTACCCATTCGGGGCCCGCCTGCCCCGGCCCGCATCTCGCATTCTCTCTCGGACCTTTGGATTAGACTGGACCTTCTCCCGCATCTCCCACACTGTATCATATCCACATACACGCCGCTGCTTTGTTCACATCTCCATGTTCCGCATTGATACGACTCGGATACTAGTTGGTTTCTGGATTGAAGGAGGCATTCTTGTTGTGAACGACCGAACGAATGGAAATTTGAATTTTAGGGCCGTACTCTTCGAGAACCGTCCTGGGACCACGAATGAAGGATCCGTCCCTGTATTTGCACTTAGTGCATCTACTTCGGGTGGCTGTGCCGACCGGGTCTGTGGAATCAACTCCGAGTCATACCACATATAGAGCTTGAAGATTTTTGGACCAGTAAATTCTACGGAACACCGAAAAATCAGCGAAACTTGAACGACTGACAATCTCGGATCCCCTGGGCTTCGCCAATGTCCGTGCACGCCGCAAGTCTTCGGAAGCTACCCGCGGCGCGCAAATTAATCAGCAGGCAGCTAGTGTCTCCCAGTTCAACGCGCGCGCTGCGTCGCGTCCATCAAAGCCGCTTAGCCATGGCTCTCGGAAGCTACCCGGTCTGCGACGCCTAATCCTGCATGATACAAAGTGCCTTAAATTTCACTGGTCGTTCCTTCAAGTTGCAAATCATGTCTCAACTCGCCCTCGTTTATGAATGTGAGTCTCGATTTCTGCGTCGCCTCTACTCTAGTTTTCAACGCATCTCTTCAGCTGCCCAGAAGCAATCTATTCAATCTATAACCTATTCCTGAACCTCCGGCTGGCTACATACAAGTTAGGATTGAAGCCGCAGCGATTAATCCCTTGGATCAGAAGGTACATAGAGCTACCACTGTTCAAGGAATTGAACTCATAGATCAGCAGATTTACGACTTTGCGCACAGATTCATACAAAAGTGTCCCACTGTGCTCGGAGTAGACGCTGCTGGAGAGGTGACTAAGATTGGGCCTGGTGTAACCAAATTCAACGTCGGGGACCGTGTTGTCTTCGCGTGCACGCCCAACTCTCCTGAAGGCGTCGACAGCGGACACAGAGGCGCTTTTCAACAGTTCGCTCTAGCGGATGTGCGGATTACCGCCAAGGTTCGTCCGGAGTTTACTAGTATCAACAGCTGAACACCCTACAGATCCCTGCGAGTATCGACTACGACTCGGCCTCATCGTTTCCTGTGGCTGGGAACACAGCTGCTGGCGCCCTGTATGGCCAGTTGAAGTTCATGGAGCCGTGGCTCGGTGGTGAGGGCGCGTACACAGGGCAGAAGATTGTTATTCTGGCGGCAGTTCCTCGGTTGGCTCATACGGTTTGTGTTCCACCATACGAGTAAAGGAATGCAAAACTCAAGAATCTATCCACAGCTATCCAACTCGCTGCACTTGGGGGGTTGGAGGTCGTCACTACGTCCTCGCCGGCACACTTTGACCATCTCAAGTCTTTGGGAGCTACCACGGTTATTGACCGCTCAGCACCCGACGTTGCTGCGCAGATACTCGTAGCAGCGGGTGGACCGGCCAAGTACGTCGTGGATTGCATATCATTGCTGCCACACACAGCTCCTTGGTGTCGAAATCTTGGAGCCTCAAGGAAAATTGGTTTTGGTGTTGTCTGCTCAACCACCGACCACAGCGGCGGCGGAAGCAAAAGGAGTAACTCTCTTGGGGACGTCTGGACCTAGCGGCGCCTATGTCAGGTACAGTGCATAGTGAAACTTGGTCTTTGTCTCTCAAATTGCTTTAGTGAACCTTTCTGGGACTCACTCGAGAAATACTTTGAGCGAGTAGTAAAATTCAATAAACCGACGGTCTTGAGAGGGGGCTTGCATGCTTGGGATAAAGGCTTTGAATTACATAGGCAAGGCAAAGTTTCGGGTACAAAGATTGTGATACGTCCGGCAGGAGACGAAGGTGTAGCTGAAATTTACACGAGTGTTTTACGTAAATCGGGGTTTGCCGAGAATCCAGTCGCGTCTCGTCACGCGTTTCTCCCGTCACCCTCCCTCTTTGCTGTCGCGTCGTCATGGCTTTATTCGCTCCCACCGGGCTTTTGGGCTCCTCATTAGACAAACCAACAGAACCAGTACCGGAAGCGGGACCTTCATTCACCCTTAATGGACTGCTGGGCGCGTCTGGATCCTCCTCGGGTGCAGCACTACGTTGTCCATCCCACAACAGTTACTTACCTTTGACGCAAAGGACCCAGCAGTGTATTCACCCCTAATGGCCTACTCTCCGAAGCTAGTATGAGTTCCCCGACTCCTGAGGCACCTCTCGGTGCTGGGCCGACTTTTACCCTCAATGGACTGCTCTCGGCCTCCCAAGGCGCGTCTTGCTCCTCGATAATTGGGCACTCAAATTCACAGTTCATTCGCAGATGACGACGATGACCCACCCACTGTCGCACAAGCCTTCGGGATTCCCGCTCCGGTTTCAGACTACGTTCCATCCTTTTCCGTCAAGGCGACCACGTTCGATGGGAAGACCGTGTACTTGAGGCGTAAGACAAAGATATCCCATGCGAGACGGGTATGCGGTGTGTTACTCGCTGCATTGCGCTCAACACTTATTCTTCACAGACAGTCGCACTGGGAGGCTTCACCGAACGGATGGGGAACCTTTTGGACGTTCCAATTCATCGGTTGATGGAGGGACTATCCGTCGATACTGCTGCGAAACTACAAGAAGCGTACGTTCGCTTCCCGTATACTCTTGGATCTGCTCAGTCTCCTTCCCAGTGATCGCGAGGGCAGCTGCCTCTGTATCAGATCCTGAAGTAGCGATTGAGGATACGCTGTGGGTTGATCGGTATCGACCACGCCAGTTCACCGACTTGATGGGAAACGAACGAGTAGCGCGTGAGACGATGACTTGGGTGAAGCAGTGGGATTGGTGTGTGTTCGGGAAGACAAAAGGGAAGAAACGACCCCGGGACGATGATGAGGCTTTTGACGCCGCAGACGAATACCGCCGACCAAGGGAGAAGGTAAACCACTGGGTTCCCCAGCCTGTGTTGAGCTAATACTTTTGAGAAGCTGCTGCTACTTTCTGGTCCTCCTGGATTGGGTAAAACAACGCTGGCTCATGTCGTAGCGCGACAAGCTGGCTACGAGGTCATGGAAATTAACGCCAGTGATGCGCGCTCTGGTTCGGTTATCGACGACCGAATACGACCTGCACTGGAGTCTGGATGTGCAGTTGGGAGCACCAAGCCCGTTCTTCTGATTATTGATGAAATTGACGGTGCCACCGGGGCCGGTGAAAACGTATGCCCAACCTATGTTGATTTTACTATCCAAACTCATGAGCGCTCCTGACAGTCCAACACATTCATTCACAAACTCCTCCAACTCACTTCGGACAAGCCATGGAAGAAAAGTAATATTCTATGCCGTTCTCTCGAACTTGACCTCATCGTCTCATGACAGGCCGGTCTGGCAAAGGTCGAGACCCCAAACGCCAAGCGGCCGATTTTACGGCCAATTATATGCATCTGCAACGACCAAAATGCCGCCTCGCTTGTCAAACTGCGCGCGCACGCTTTGCAGATTCGGTTTGTCAGACCAGCGGATATCCACACCGTGAAGCGGCTGCGAGAGGTTTGCGAAATTGAGGGTTTGAAGGCGGATAGTCGAGCTCTCACCACTCTCGTGGGCATTGCCAGAGGCGATCTTCGAGGGTGTCTCAATACCCTGCAGGCATGCGCTCTTTCCTTCGTCAAAGCCAAAGTGTTTACCCCCCACTTTCGTAGTTCATCAAGTCGCGAAGTCAGGAGGTGACAGAAACCATTATCCGGGGTGCCACTGTCGGCATGAAAGAGGCGGAAACTTCCCTTATTTCGGTCCTGAACAGCTTATTCACGCCATTAACGCGAAAGCGGGTGAAGGAGCTTGGGCTGACCGAAGCGGAAGAAACCAAGTACGTTGGCCGTCTCAGTAGAGAGGTGGATGGTTGTGGTCGGGAAAGTAGCATCGCAGTTGGTGAGTGGTCTCAGGTCCTGGCAAATCTTTTAAAAATTAACGTTCTAACGCAGCGAGTTTCGCCCATTACGCGACCCTCCATCAACACTGATGCGAATTTTTCGCGGTACGAAAAGGCGAACGAGTGGCTGGTGACCTTCGACCTACTATCAGCGACTATGTATTCCGACGGCGACTTTGCACTCAGCCAGTACCTCCCGTACACCTTGGTTCCTTTTTATCCGCTATTCAAGGAACGAAGCGGACAACGCGTGGAGAGGAGTCAGGCAGACTGGGAAGTAAGTTCGCTGCATTTTTTCGGTTATTCTACCTGACATGGCTTTCCCCCAGGCCGCTGTCCAAACTCGGGCTAACGAGGAAATTTACAAGTCTCTCTCGCGATGTTTGCAGACAGCTAGCACGCGTCATGGCGGGGACTTCCGCCACCTCGTCAGCACACCAATTCTCCAGCTCGAGTTTGCACCTTACATTAACCGAATCATATCTCCACCGCTGCGACCGGTGCGGGCCACTCCAATAGCGTTCGAAATGGTTACTGACATTTCGCAGGTGAACAGTCAGGTCATCAAACCTGAAGAACGCGCGCTGTTGAGCCGCTTGGTCGATATTATGTCGACCTTGGAGCTTCAGTTCTTCCAGGAAAGAGCAGAAGATGGGCAACTTACCTACCGCCTTGACCCGTAAGTTCAGTCTCGTCTCCTCCCTGCTGTTGAGCTCAAAGAGTTTAGTCCCATTGACGTCTTTGTGACCTATGATGGCAAACGCGCTGCTGATATCGCTGTGTCGAGATACGCTGTTCGCCACCTTGTGGCAGGAGAGGTTGGTTGTCTATTGTTTTCTGTCGCTGTGCTGACGGTCATTGTGCGCTAGATTGAAGCTCAAATGATCTCCCGAAAAGTAGATATCGTGGAGAGGGCGAAGCGTGGCAAGCACGACTTTTTCGGCAAATCTTCGTGCGTGTAAACAAGTCTTACCACCGATATTCACACTTTGAACAGAGCCAAAAAAGCCGGGGATGGCGACGCGTTTAGCTCGCCGACTAAAGCACCGGATGCGTCTGATCCCCCGAACAAGCGCGCGCGGACGGAGGTTGAGGTTGTTGTAGATATTGCCGACAAGGTAAGACGCGGCGCCTTTTCGCACAATGGTTTACTCATTCGTTGGTTTAGCCACCAACCGACTTTTCGGTCGCTTGATCACGGTGCCTTCCATCAGCACGACCAAGGCGGCAGAGAGGAAGAATGTGGAAAAGAAATATCGGGTGTCTTATAAATTCAAGGAAGGTAATTCTGCCGCTGTGAGAAAGCCTATAAAGATCAAGGATTTTATGTAGCATTTTTATTGTATCTCCCGACCGTTTTTTTGTATTATTTGCCTAGCAGTTGTGGGCGTTCCGCTTGTTTGTGACTGTGATACTGTAACTCGATCACAACACTCTCCTATCCCCTATTTCTTGATTCCGCCCATCATGTTGCGCCGTTCTGCTCGACATAAAGTCGAAGAGAATTCGAACAACAACTCTCCTCATGTCGATATACCTAAAACACAAACTACCAGGAAGAGAATTAAGAAAGCTCAGGCCGCGGAACCTGTCGATGAACCCAGGTGCGTTACAGTCTAGCGCGTGTATAATCTGCGAGTAATGTGGTTCAGCGAAACGAAACCGAAGAGAAAGCGCGGCAAGCTCCGGTTTATAACTGAAGTTCCCCTCGACGTCCTGTTTGAGATCTTTGGTCAACTCCTGCCAGCCGACATCTTGAATGTCTCCCGTGCATCCAAAGTGTTTGCGCGACATGCTTCTCCGGAAGTCTTCTGCTTTCCTCTGGAAGCAGACCTTCCTGAACGTCCCTTCTCCTGCGCCACCCCCGCGCCCGGACGACATGAATGAAGCGCAATACGCAAATCTGCTCTGGTCCAAATACTGCTTCGTAATTATTAATCCAGACTACAGCATTTGTACTGAAATTTTGGGTCAGTTTTGTGGAGTTTCCACACCGCTGGTCTTTTGGGCGTGCCGTGTTCGGGCCTGCCATGATTGTATCCATCTCCCCGCCAGGTATGCACGTTCGTGATTGCCGTATGGCTCATATGTCTGACCCTGTACTACAGAATCACCTCGTTGAATCATGGGTGGTATTCTGATCAGCCCGCAAATAGTTTGGAACTGGCCAAGACCCTTGTCCCCAGGTCATGGCATTCTCCTTCGCGTCGAGGTAGAAACATATGTATCACTTTCTCCCTACTGCCACTACTAACGCACTATACAGGAGGCGGGTTTCTAGGCGTTACACGTGACTTGGAGGCCATCCAAAGGCGCCTTGATGAGCTTGCTGAGACAAATTCCGATACCCAACTGTTTGTTCAGCAGTGTCAAGATACCAAAAATGCCAGATCTCGGGTCGGTTGATTAATCTGAAAGCCGAAGGTGTAGTTCTGATAAATCCATAGCATGCCGCCCTGTGTGAACGCTGGCAAAAGACCCTGAAGCATAACCGTCAGCAAGAGCTCAGGAATGCAGGCGAGGGCAGGAAGAAGGCGTACGTTCCATTTTTATCGCCAAAATTACAATTTCCAATCCTCCCCAAGAATTTTGGCCAAAATGGGCGAGCTGGGCTGGACCGATGAGCTTTCCGATTATCGCACGGAAAACGCTTTCTTGGCTCTCCCGGCTGTCAGGCAGAACAAGGAACTAACTAACCGAGGTCTGTGATAATACATCTCACTCGCAGTCGCTTCTGACATGTAACTGGGCAGTCCTGGGCGAATATTGAACCCGAGCTTGTTGCATTCCTGACTGAGATTAGAAAACAACGCTTGGATCAAGAACGGGTTGATGTTCTTCGGCGTCGGGTCTCTATCCTGACCTCCGCTGCAGCAATCGACTTGTTTGCTATTCCATTGTCCGACGTTCGACCTTATAACTCTGACCTCTGTGTCATGCCCGAATATCGGGCTGTTTTGGAACGTCCCTCCAACGTTGAAGTCACCAAAGAGGATTTTACGGACCTCCTCGCCAATTTATCTGAACAAACAGACCAATGGCGTAAATCCAATATCAACCTTTTACTGGATCTACTGCCCTCCGGTTCAAAGAAAGGCAAGAAACGGCTAGATCCACATCTTTTGGACCTATGCAACGTCTTCTTTCCGCTGCCATTCCTGCCGGGAGCCGATTTCTTATCCAAGAATCCTCACCCATGCCTGTTTGAATAAAAGACGAACGCCAGATATAACGGAGGATGAGGATGATCTCCTTTTGGGAGTATTTACCACCCGCGGTGCCTTGGACCCACGGTCATAAAGATATCACTTTCGATACCGAGGCGTCAGATATCAGTGGGATGCTGATAAAGTTGTGCGGTCGAGACCCGAAAACCTTGACCACCCACGAGATGGATGAACTCGATTCGCGGTTTGAGTGTCTGCGATGTGTTCATTCGACCCAGGGAAAGCTCGTTATGAAGTGGAGAATAGCGGTAAATTTCCTTCAAAGTTTCGGGATCGCGGTGTAAGCTAAATACCTACAGCTTCTTCATGAGTTGGAAGACCATTATGGCGAGACCTTGAAGGCTACGTCGTACCGCCTTCTCGATCCAGACGAGGTCATAGCTGCCAAGGCGCGGGAAGTCACATTAAAAAGCGGGCCCCGGCGAGTCTACTTTGCCCGAAATGCGGTAATTGGACCACCTACTCGGAGCCACAAATGCGGGACCACATGATGTCAAAGTGAGTGTCTTGGCTTCATGATACTTTTATTTTTTTGAACGTAGCGGGACTTGTGTGTGCAGGCATAAAGGAGAATCTTTCGAACCAATCGTGACCCCCGACCTTACCATTCGGTTTCCTCCTCCCTCGCCGTGAGACTGAAGAGTAGCGACGTATCGTCCTTGTAATTATCGGCATTTATGATGAACTAGTATATCGAACCAAAATGAAACTCCCGCCAATTGCAAGAGTGCGCCATCCGTCCTCCTGGTATAGCATGTAGGGGTGTCCGGACATGATACCTTCGTCTGGAGTTAGAGCACGTAGCGGAACTCTTTGTTCTCGACGTCAGTAAGGTCCAGGAATTCCTGGTGACGTGGTCAACAGAGCTTCGAAGTGCGCAGATGGATAAACGGTAATTTACCCTGTCGACCTTCTTTTCCAAGGTGGTGCCGTCGGCCTGGACCTCTTGGATGTAGTACTCCGTCATAGTTGTCCTTGTCTGGCGCTCGTTTCAGCGGCGCTTGTTCTCGGCGGCATAAGTGTAGCGGATGATAAGGAGCAGCAGAGCGGAGCCAACGGAGCATGCCGTGATGATCGCCCAGGGAATATGGTTTCTGGCAATGAAAAAGCTTAGATTGAGGCAAACAAGCAGCCACGCGGGAGATGCGAACCTGGGCTGGTACTGCTTCTTCCACATGAACGGCCCCACCGCGTTACCTAGCCCGTACGCGACCAGGATGATTGCGTTTGCGGTGGTACCTGGTTAACGTTAATTTAGCGTCGCGAAAAGAAAGACGTCGGGACGTACGTCTCGTGTGGCCGGCCGTCAGCGAGCTGAGCCAGCCGAGCGAGATGGCGAAACGGCGTGATCGCGAAAACTAGGTTGCACTGCTGAGCCGAAGTCGTGCACCAAAAGCGAAAAAGGCGCACTGGTCAACCAATACGAAAAGAGGAGGCCAACTTTGTTGTGGCTCGGGAGCGTGTTGACCAGATGGAGCCAAGGATAGCGGGGATGAACATGATGATCCAGCGTAGGCGCGCCCTATCGGTTTGAAGCCAGCGATGGTGACGCCGGCCCAAATCGTTAAGACTGATAACTCAGAGTTAATCAATGTTGATGAGAGCAAAACCGTGGATACTTGCTCTCTACAACGCCATCCACACACCCGAGCAGAGTGGTTTGAATTGGGTTGAAACCGAATTGCTTGACAATGATTTGTCTCTGCACAATCAACTGAGGCATACGAATTAGCCACCGAATTGTACTTGAAACGTCTGCGTTCCTACCGAGTTCGTGATATTGCTGGTATAAATTGTAAGTAAATATACCCGAAGAAATAATCGAACCACGAACGAGAGTGCGGCAAAGGCCGCCAATAGCCAAATCTTTGGATCTTTGATCGTAGCCATGAATCTAAATATCCTTATCAAGACCTTGCCCAGCTAGGCAAAACAAACTCACTGCGGACGCTTCCAGTGTTTATTTTCGATACCTGCCTGGTTGACTTTGATGCGTTCTACAGCAAGGAATCCGCTCCTCTACGGTTAAGAAACGGGCCGTTGTCGGAGAATCGGGGAAGAAGAACCTGCGAAAATTGAGCGGAAGCACGGCAAGCCAACTGATGAACCTACCAGAACAAAACGGACGTCACAAGCGTAATTGCTCCAGTAATAATCATTAGCCTGTAGGCGTCGGATCAGCGCAAGAAGAATAGCCCAAGTGTAGCCAGACCATTGCCACGGCATGAAGTTGGGCGTCTGAAGGTTATTAAGCTTCAATGAAGGCGGGTCGAGTAGAATTGTAAAGCCTACTTTAGTGTGAAGCACCCCGAAGGCGACGAATCCTAGGAAGATCACGGCAAAGCCGTTCATCAGGACTGGAAGTCAAGGTCAGTGATTGGTGCGGGAGAGAAAGATGGCGCGCCTACACCAGTACCCCACGCGTTTGTTCTATATCCTGTGAGATTGAGAAGGAGATCGTAGGACTAGACATACCTGCTCCTCTCGTGTATAGAACATGGAAGTGACCTGCACATATTTTCAGAAGGCGGGACCCGTTAGCTGGTAGCAAACGGCATACGATCATGAATCCAGGAGTTATGGCACCTTGCGCGCGAACCATGAAAACTCTAGACATGAGAAAAAGATTCACGGCGTACCCTCACAAAGTCCCAAAATGAACCGGACAGCAAATAGGGCGCCAAATGATTTGCAGGCCGCATGGGCCATCAGCGCAATTGCCCACACAAAGATATTAATGGCCATCCATTTGCCCACAGGGAAGCGTTGGAGCGCCTGCACTTAATCAGGTGGATAGGGTGGTAAACACAAAGGTCGTACGAGGTTTTGTGGGTACTGCAGGAGAAGTTGAGCTCAAAGGATAGAGTTGGAGGGAGACGTAAAAAAAGCAGACCTCGAAGAGTAGGTAGCTGAAATAAAATATAGAACCCAGCCAGTTGAATTGGTTCTGCGTGAGATGTGCGCCCTGCCTGGTTCCGAACCTTTAGTTGGTCGTCGCAGACTCGGATAATGCCTCACTGTAAGCCCAACACAGCAGCCTGTCCCAACGTTGTCTTGTCCGCAAAGGTCATCCTATTCGTGTCGTAAGATCGGCCCCTCGTTGCGCAGAAATTTAAAACGCGTACAAATACATGACTGTGGTGGGCATTTAAACGCAGAAATGCGACGAGGACACGAAAAGCTCACGGCACATGAGGGGCATGAGATACCAATCAATCTTTCGCCTGGAGGGCACTATTTAGCAGGCGCACGCAAGGACTGTGAACCGAGTGTACCTGAGTTAGCAGCCACCTCGGGATCGAGTGTCACATTGGAATGCGCAAGCTGGGCGGCAAACAATCGACGTCTGTGACGTTCACGGCGACCGAGCCGGGGTGGGGGCGTTTTTCAGAGTGTTCACTGCTGGAATCCATGGGAGGGGCCAAGACTCGGATGGGCGAAGCAAAGCAAAAGTGATAGACGACGCGCGATATTTAAGGTGCCTGTGCCGTAATATGAATAATATTAGGATTTGCATCTCGGATTCTAAAGGTGCTTATTTGAGTAGCCGCATGTCCTTCTCGGTCTTCCACCCGTTGATATCGAGCATTGGCTGGACCGCGGAGGTCGAATCCTCTCAAGGTTTCCACTGCGGCTTCTACACTGCGCCAGTTGCAGCAGAGCATATGGGATCAGGCGTAGGCGGGTATAGAGACAGGCGCGTGAAGATACGGGGGCTCGGGCGGCGTTGGGTTGTCGCCGATTCTCAATCACTTCTCAGTTGAATGACAATTGCGCGTAAAGGGCCGCGTCCAAATCGGGATACGTTCCACTTTGACACGTGATGCCGGAGTTTTTGACCGAGAGTTTGACCGATACCATCCGAGAGGATTTGAGCCTTTAACTTTGCGCGTTCCTTTGAATTCTCCTCAATGGCGTCGTCCGAAGGGGCCCCAATTGAGAGCAAAGAGTGGACCCTTGACCCCGAGACAGAGTACAGGTTTGAGCTAGATCCAGGTACTTCTCTCGCTGTAAAGGTCCGCCATTCTGACACTCCCCGCGCTATTTGGGGTATGACGAGTTCAGCATAGCTTGTGCGCGGTCATGCCGAGGTCTTCGGTGCTGAGCTGGCAGCGCAGAAACCATACCTCTTTGGTTCAGAGTGCAAGGCTGCTATTTTCACCTGGCGCGGATGCACAATCGAGATGAGTCCGCAATGAAACACTCCCCCCCTCTTGTTTTCTTACCGCAGTCCAAGACACGTCACTGGCCAACCCTCGACGGAATATGTTTCCGAGGAGACCCCAATGGCCGCGTACGCTAATCTGCATATCGCGTTTGAGCAAATGCGCGTCCGGTCACTGAGGGATCTTCGCGGCTCGCCAGTCCCAGATTATGAACGTGACAAACCAATAGATCCTCCGCGGGTGCTGGTTCTCGGCCCTGAAAATTCTGGTAAAACGACGATCTGTAAGCTGCTCATAAATTACGCGGTCAGAGCCGGCCAAGGGTGGTCTCCGCTCCTCATCAACACCGATCCCGCCGAAGTGAACGGTATTTCTTCTGTGTTGGACGGGAATTGACCGCTCTTTTAGGGTGGCTGGGCAGCACCAGGGGCTCTGTCTGTCGCACCTGTACGCACTCCGCTCCCTACGTGCTTCTCCGGGAAGCCCACTCGGAGCAGCCGCAACATCCGCCCCCACCCGCATTATCCTCCAACGCCCTCATACCTCTCGCATACTGGTACGGCCATGCAGAAACCAAAAGAAATCCACTCTTGATAGAACGGATCATCCGCAATCTCGGCGAAAACATCAACGATAAATATCAAGTGGATCTTCAAGGCGAGCCTCCTCAGGTATCCTTCATCGCCGCCAGAAATAATAATTTTGGATCGCAGGCCGAACGGCGGGTCTGAATCGTCGACACACCCTCTAGCTTTGCCTCTGGGTCCGGTAACAGCGATGAGCGCCAGAGGCTTATCAAAGCATGCGTCGACGCATTCAAAAGTCCGTCCAACTCTCGCCCCATCGTACTTCGAGTCAGATATTTACGCCCATGTATATAGTCAATGTCATCCTTGTCGTCGGGCATGAAAAACTCAACGTGGAGATGCAGCGCACATACGCGAGGCAACTCACCGTCGTGAAAATCCCGAAATCCGGTGGCGTACGTATTCGCGCGACCTTTTTTTTTCCATGTATTTATTCCGTTTGTAGGTCGTCGAGCTCGACCACCTCTACCGCGAGCGGGTGCACAACTACCAGCTGCACTCGTACTTTTACGGCCAGATCATCCCTCCCCCAGCGGGTATCTCGTCCGCCCTGCTCGGAGGCGAAACCCTCTCCGACCTCGTCCTGTCCCCGTCCTCCACCGTAATCAACTTTGGCGACCTGTCAATTTTTCGGATCGGCGCGGGTTAGTCTTTGCCTTGCTTGCTTTTTGTCTTGACAGCATCTCGTATTCGAAGAAAGTGCTAACCTTTCGTGTCGCCGATAGAAACGATGGCCCCCTCGAGTGCGCTGCCCATCGGTGCGGCGCGCGCTGTCTCGGAGACGCAGGCCGTACCGATCGACCCCGCTATGCCTGGCTCGGGCTTGCTCAACGCTGTCCCTCGCCATCCTCGCGCCACCAGTCAACACCGACGAGTCGGAACGTTACGACGAGGAGATCCTCGACCTCCCAATATCCGGATTCATCGTTGTGTTAGTCTTTTTTCACTTTCCCGTCAGTCTCAAAATAACTGATATACGCGTCCTTTTGTTCCATTCAATCTATCTGGTGTCCGTCGCAACCAACGTTCGTTTGCAACTAGCACAAATCTCGACATCCCGCATCGCAAGATGACGATACTCGCGCCAAACCAGGGCTCCGTTATTGGTCGGACGGCGGTCATCGGTTCCTTCGAGTGGTCAGAGTAATAAGAATTATTTTAGCGCTCATCAGCCGCCACAATGTAGAAGTAGAATACCGTCCGTCCGTCTGTCCGTCCGTTTCTATGTATTCAACACAACCCCGGATTACATGTACATGTAGCGCAAGCGGCGCCCGCATTTTCTGGAAACAACGCCGTTCAGAGCCTGGACAGGTCGCGGCCCCATACGCCCCTACAATTTTTTCAGTTAGTTTCTCTAACTGACACATGAACCGCGTCGCGTGCGCCACATACCGAATAACCCAATCGATCATCAGCAGCGCGCGGGTGCGCAGGGACACCTGCTCGTTCCAGTACACGCTCCGCCACGCGTACATGGCGACGAGCCCGCCCATGAACGAGTGCCCGCCCAAGTCGAACACCGCCGCGTTCCCAATGTATGCGAGGCTCCCGAGGTGCAGGTACTTGAACGGCTTCGCGACGAGCTCGTCCGCGGTGCCCGTGTCGGTCGCAAGCGCGTTTGCCTCGAGCACGTCTTTCTGGCGCGCGAGCTTGTGCAGCTTCTTGCCGATGTACTTGCCCTGCTGCGCGGCGACCTGCGCCGTCGCGGGGCAAGCGACGTGATTTTGCTCCCGATCTCGATGAGCAGCATCGTGAGCTCGTTGAGCGAGAGGCTGTTGTCCGCGTCCGAGTCGTACAGGTCGAAGAGCTGCTTGACTTCGGAGAGATGGTCGGCCGCCATGGGTATGCGCTGTTTAATGCGCGGGACTGCCGACCACCGTCAGCGCCGTGTTCTCAACGCCTATAATATCTCGGACGTACCCATAATCTCCCACTCCCCATAGTCGATCTTGCCATTCCCATCCCGGTCCGCCTCCTGCACCAAATCAAGCAGGTGGCTCACTATCGAGGTCTCGATCTATGACGTGCTTTTTAATTAATCCACATTCACTTTACTTGCATCGCAGGTTATGACACGTACCGTCGAACAGTCCCCGACCGCATACACCGTCCCAAGCGGCGCGCCCCGCACGCGCAGATGCGCATCCACCTCGATTGCCTTCTTGTGTACCTGCATCACCGTAGCTCAGCATCTCTGTTCCCTTGTCCGTTGTCCGTTGTCCGCGACAACTCAAACTGTGCCTCGACACAGACAGACAGAAGGCGCACACACCTGATTCGGCAACAAGCTCGACACGCGCTCCGCAAACGGATTCATCGCGATCCCCGTTGACCACAGCACAAAGTTGCTCGGAATCGAGTGCTGTTCCGACTCGCCCTGGGCGTTCTTCACAGTGTAGAGGACGTGCGAGGGGGTGACGGCGCCCACGCGCGCGGAGGTGATGAGGTCGACGCCGTCGCGCTCGAATTTGCTCTACGTCGAAAGGGTATATTAGAACAAGAAACAGATACAGGAAAAGGGAGCGCGCGCACCTCCGCATAGTTCGATATCGCCTCCGAATACGTGTTGAGGATGTGCTCCCTGCTCTGGATAACGTGTATCGACACCTCCTCGCGGCATATCTTGGGGTACTGCGCGTGTGTCAGTCTCCGCGGAAAGGAATTATATTTGTGCAGACGCACATAATTCATGATATCCTCCTGGCAGAAGTCGTAGATCTCCGCTGCGGTCTCTACCCCCGTGGGACCACCGCCGCACACCACGAAGCTGAGGAGGCGTTTACGCTCCTCGGGGACGTCGTCGGTAGACAGGCTGCTTCGAAGTTGTCTGGAGCACGTTGGTTAAAGTTTGTTCGAGATGCGGAGAGTATTGAGGAGGATGATGAACAGCGCGACCCACCCATAATCCGTCTCCGAATCTTCTGCGCGTCAGCGATGGTCTTAAGCTGGAAGCAGTGCTCGAGGCCGGGGACGCCGTGGTGTGCTGGAAGAGGAGCCGACTGCGATAACGAGTTTGTCGTACCTGCGTTATATTTATTAGTCCACGGATAAGTGCACGAAAGAGGGAGAAAAGACAGGAAGACGCGCAAGACGCGCATATAGGACAAACGCGACAAAATACGTACGGAATATATAAGTTGGCTGTCTTGCCGTCTGCCGAAATCGTCTCGACCTCAAGGAGGCGCTCGCCCATGACGAGGTCGATAGCTTTGCCCTGTGGGCAGGAATGAGTCGAAATTGCCAATTTCGCTAGAATGCGCGCCGTTACGCACCTGGACGAAATGACCCCGTAGCCGTGCGATAATTTTGCGTATGGGCTCGATGAGGGAGCGGACCTGTACGGTGCCCACCGCCGCCGCTGTTCAGAGCATTAATACAAGTATCGAGTATAAGGAAGGGCACGTACACGGCAACAGCGGCGTGAACGTCGTAAACGTCTCGCTCGACACGACCGTAATATGATAGTCTCCGGGGTACAGATTCTGCAGCGTCGCCATCGCCTGCAAAACACCTTCGTTACAAAGCTCACGCGACAACGGAATGCGCACATACCCCCCCACCCGCCGCCGACAATCACCAGCCTGGGCTTGGACGCAAGCTTCTTGTGCTCCTCATCTTCCTCGTCTGCTACCCCCACCCGGACAATCGGCAGGTTCTTCGGACCGCCCGTTTCTGGGTGTAGCGCGAGCGGTGACACGGGGACGCGCTCGACGTGTTTCTCGTTGTACGTAAAAGCGTCATGAACGAAGAAGCCGGCGCCAATGGCCAGAACACCGAAGACAGAAGATAGACAGAAGTAACCCGTGTAGCGCGCAACAGTAAAAGTACGGCCAAGCAGGCTGGGCCTAGTAGCAGGCTTAGGGTCGAAGCGTCTCGGGGTTGAGGCAAAGGTGCGTCTGGGCGAGCGTAGAATACATTGTAGTGGACGACGGGCGCGCAACGGCGCCAGCATGGTCAGCGTACAAAAGTCGGGAGGATAGGAATATATTGTCAGCTACGTACAACCTATGACGTACGTTTCGGGCTAAGCCGGACTTCGGTCCGGAAACATCCGCGAGATTTAGGCTCCGCAACAAAATCACGTTACCGCGTCACCGCTTTCTCGTCGCGTCGATTGTACCTTCCCCTCACGTTCGTCGCGGTGTGATTCACTATCTTCATCTTTACTATCTGAAACAGGCTTATAGAATGCACAACAAGCGAACAATGCCCACGGCGAAAATGGATCCAGCAACGGACTCTCCCTTCTCCATCCTCTTGAGCAGGACCGTGTTCCTTCGCCCGAGGAGACAAAAACGATCCAGGAAATACTGGCACAAAAGACACTCTACCTTGCCCATCTCAATTCCCAGGTCCCCAAACGGCGAAGCGCGAAGAAAGTTCCGCGCAAGCTGCGCGTAGAACTCGATTCTACGCGTCGGTTTATTAAATCTCACCGAGCCTTGATTTCCCCTTGGCGACGACTTCCCGTGGAACTCATGTCAGAGATATTCGTTCTGACATTGGAGCCCAGGGAATGCTACCACGATGGCGGTTGGATAGATGACCGAGCAGGCACATTGCTCCTCTGCGAGATCTGTTCAACATGGCGGGCCATCGCAATCAGAACACCAGCGCTATGGAACACCCTGTCCCTCAGCGCAGAGTATGCGCCGCGTCCTCTTGATTGGATCTCGACATGGTTGGGTCGTTCTCGATCCTTCCCAATGTGTCTCCAACTCGTCGGGAGCGGCCAAGCTCTGCGCGACCTTCTAGGCTCGGTGATATCGACAATTCACGATCACCTCCACCACATCGCTGAACTAGAGATAGAAGGTAATGCATAATCAGTATCGACAGCGATTTCATCGCTAACGTGCTCCGTTCGACAAAGATATGGATATGATTACCGGTGTGGGCGCAGGCTCAGAAGCCGTCTATCCCAATAATCCGCCCGTCGAATCACTCGACGCACCTCTCCTTTCCAATGTCCATGTTGAATTGCCTTCGGGCAAGATCTGGGACTGGATTCGCGCGGCGTGCCGAGCGTCACCTGGCTTGACCCACCTCACTATATCGCAGTTCGCTCTCGATTGGTTTCCAGTCGCCAGTTTAACAGAGCTGAGCATCATCGACCCATTGCCCATGTCCACGGTGTTCCAGATTTTCGAGCATGCCTCGAATCTCAAGGATGTCTACTTCAACGTCAAGGGCCCTGCTGCAACTAGCTCGCCCACGAGCCGCCTCGGGATGAAGTCGATTTCACTACTGGAAATCACCTCTGATCTTCACCTTGGCGAGTTTCTGGAGCAAATAGAACTCCCGAGTCTTGTAGAGCTTCGCGTCTACAAGATACACGGGTGGCCCGAGGACGAGTTTCATTCGTTTCTCGACCGTTCGTCGTGCGGTCTGACGAACCTCGAGTTCAACGATTGCTCCATATCCCAGGAACAAATCGTTCTCTTCCTTGGGCACAAGGCTTGCAATGCGCTCGAATCATTTGCCTTGAAGCAATGTAACACGGCGGGCGATGCGCTTCTTGAGCAGCTCACTTACTACGGGCCCGAGCATCCACCCTGCTACCCCCAACCTCAGAGCCATTGAGCTTCGAGACATCTATGCAACGGACGGACTCCTCTCTGATCTGGTAGAGTCGCGATGTTCGACCAACTCCAAAAACAGGTTTCCTTCCAGCCAGCCCGCACCAGCCCAACTGAACCGCGTCCTATTCTCCTTTATCGATTTGGAAGGGGAGTTGACGGGGATGGCCGACCATCCCGAGGACTCGATTCGACTGCGGGAGATGGGGATGGCAGACGACCCGGAAATGGAGCTGGAAATCGTCTGGGTTGCCCCCAGATTGGTCTTTTATATAAAGCGTAGTTTTCACGCCGTCGTTCCATTGTACAGTACATAACATAAAGTTGGTAGAAACTCTACCTCCTCTTCCTTCAGTTTTTCACGTATCGTCGTTGTACATAACATGAAAGTGGAAACTCTACCTCTTCTTCCTTCAGTTTTGAGGTGGCCGCGCAGCGCGTCGTTCAGATCTAGCTAGAGAAGCAGGCTTGCGCGACAGAGAAGACTCGGAGTCGAACACCGCTTCTTCCGAGTATCCGTAGCGCGCCGCTGTAGCCATTGAACGACGGACAGGGGTCGACATTTTTAATGAGACAGATCGAACGGGGGAGGAACCAGTATCGGCGCGTCAAATAACACGAGTACTTCAGTTCATTTGCTCGGAGTACCTTGCGGCACTCAATCATGTGTTTAGCCGGGTCAAAGAGCCCGAGCAGTGCAGCGGGCCGTGCGCTACTAGTACGGACTTAGTACCTGCTTCGATAGTGGCCTTAAGCTCGTCCCCGATATTCTCGCATTGCCTTAAAAATTAACTTAAAGCGAGTAGACACCACTGGCAGGTGGCAGAACAACTGGCAGAGAATGTTATTCCATAGCTGCACTCAAATCTCCTCCAGTTTCTTTCGAAAACACTATAATCGCAAGAAAGTACTGTAGAGCGATTTGAAGGTGCTTACCGACGTCTCACAGGTCCGAAAAGGTCCAACCGGTTGAAAGACGATTCCGGAGAAGAAGGAAACAGATTGTAACCAGTTTCAATTCATTCCTTAAACGACCCATAAGACCTTATCAAGCTTGAGAAGACGCGCACGACCATTCATCATTTCGTCTTGTCTATCGTGTCTTCTGCATCGGCCACGGACAATGTGGGCAAATTCAGCCAAAATAAGGGACACCAGGTTCCGGGCTACGGTATAAAAACGCTAGGAATTGGGTCGGCTTCATTATCCTATTTTTTCCACCTCTTCAACACATGTCCCTCGTGCAACAAAACGGCGACTCACCACAGGAGAACGGAGTCTCCATCGCTCACACTCCCCGCAACTACCAGGCATACCCCGGATCCAAATATGCGCTTCCACACGACGATGTGGAGCGGCAGAGGCAAGTCTTGAATATCTGTTCAAGAGATGTGGCCTGAGAGGATCATTGCCAGATTACTTCTTCAACATTCTACTTTGAAGAGCCTCTTCGAGGACAGGATCCTGCTCGCGCCTGCTAGTCTGGATCGGAGCGACAAGGTCTTGGAAATCGGCACTGGGCCCGGTGGGTTCTTGCTACCAATTTGAACCGGACGGGGGCTTGATATGCACGACGTTTAGGACTCTGGATCATGGAACTTGCAACAACGATAGACTCGTCGGTCCCGATGGTTGGAGTGGACATCGAACCCCGGCTGTTCCCAGTATCTCCTCCGAAGAATATTGAATTCCGGGTCGAGTCGGTCCTGAATCTACCGGCAGAATGGACCGACACATTTTCGCTGGTTCACCAGCGGCTCCTTATCTTGGCGCTTCAGGTGCCTCAATGGCCCACGGCTATCCAGGAAATCCACCGGGTGCTCCGTCCGGGTGGATGGGTGCAGTTCGCTGAGAGCACCCCTTGGCATGAAGCCAGCTATCCCGGAAAGCCATGCATGGAAAGCTGACATCCATTTATCGACGCCTCGCTGAGCACCGCAACTTGTATGTCGACTGCGCATACGACATCCCGAAGATGCTCGCAGAGGCAGGATTCGTTGAGATTCGAAGCGAGTCGCGCATGCAGCTTATGGGTAAATGGGCCGGGGATATTGGAGTTGCTAATGCAACAAACCACGTTGGTGTGCTTCGTGGTATCAAGACCCCAGTCCTCGAGGCGGGTGGGTTTGGGTATGTCACCTCGGAAGCGGAGTACGACAAGCTTTTGGCCGGGCTTGAGAAAGAGTGGGACGAGATTCCCGGGAGCGACAAAGATTTCATTATCACCTGGGCCAGAAAGCCGGTGGCTTGATATTTATTCATAATTCCAAAGTTGCGGTTCGAAATTAACGCGAAGTCTTTCCGAGTGATGAATGCAGAGCGTTCCTGGAGGCCATCAAACTCGGCCTGAGGGGGCCAGTCTTGTAAGCTTCAAGAGATAGCCAGCGCCCACGCTACTAGTATATAGTCGGGTTCCAGATGCGATGATCGTCGTTCAAGTTCAGACACAGTCACCGAAGTCACACCGAGTGACATCTCGCAATCTCCCATTCCCTCTGCCGCGATGGAGACCGCACGCCGAACGCCAAGCCGTTCTCCTCGAGCGCATTCTCAAAAACACCGTACGTATCTATCCATCCAAACGCGCCGCGCCCTCTGATCCGAGTCTCTCTTAATTAATCCTCGTAAGGGCCCTGCTGCGACTAGCTCGCCCACGAGCCGCCTCGGGATGAAGTCGATTTCACTACTGTAAATCACCTCTGATCTTCACCTTGGCGAGTTTCTGGAGCAAATAGAACTCCCGAGTCATGTAGAGCTTCGCGTCTACAAGATACACTGGTGGCCCAATGACGAGTTTCATTCGTTTCTCGACCGTTCGTCGTGCGCTCTGACGAATATCGAGTTCAACGATTGCTCCATATCCCAGGAAAAAATCGTTCTCTTCCTTGGGCACAAGGCTTACAATACGCTCGAATTATTTGCCTTGAAGCAATGTAACACCGCGGGCGATGCGCTTCTTGAGCAGCTCACTTACTACGGGCCCGAGCATCCACCCCCAACCTCAGAGCCATCGAGCTTCGAGACATCTATGCAACGGACGGACTCCTCTCTGATCTTGTAGAATCGCGATGTTCGACCAACTCCGAAAAAAGGTTTCCTTCCAGCCAGCCCGCACCAGCCCAACTGAACCGCGTCCTATTCTCCTTTATCGATTTGGAAGGGGAGCTGACAGGGATGGCCAACCATCCCGAGGACTCGATTCGACTACGGGAGATGGGGATGGCAGGCGACCCGGAAATGGAGCTGGAAATCGTCTGGGTTGCCTCAGATTGGACTTTTATATAAAGCGTAGTTTTCACGCCGTCGTTCCATTGTACAGTATATACCATGCAATTGGTTAGCCTAGACTCGGGAGATGTTGGATGGACAAAAGAGGGAAGACGCACGCAGATCCGACATGAGCTGCACGTCCTGTGGGGCGAGTCAGACGCAAAACACGCAATCGCAAGGCGGACACGTACTTCAAGCTGGTCTCCGTGCTGAAGAGCGTGACGAAACATGGTCAGCTATTCGGTGTGCTCAGTGCTAGCTGGGATGGGATGGGTGATGGTGATGCGTTCTCATGCGGCGGATTGGGCAGAGGTGGAAGCGGGACACGTCAAGGATGAACAAAGTTTAGATCCACTAGCGTAAATTTACATTGTCGACAAAAGGAAGGAAATCCGTTGGTACGCATTCTCCGTTCTATTCTGCAAAACACGTCAGCGAGAGCAAGAGTCCCAAGAGTCGGGGCGCACCTCAACGACGCAAGCGTGCTCCCAACCACTTTTTAGCATGCGCCCCATGCTTTACGAACGCGCACGAAAATGCGGGCCTCCGCTGGCTGCGCCGCCTGGATTACGGTGACGCTGTCTTGAGCCTGGTAGAGGATGATAAAGAAAGGGAATGCATACCGTATTTCCCATGCCCGCATTGGTCTCGTTCTCGTCCGCCGCTCCGTGCTCCTCGTTGTGCTCTGGCGAAGCTAGGGGCTCGTAAGCCGGGGGTTCTTCGTACGGCGGAGGCGGCCCTTCTTGGGAATACAGGAGAACTGGGTCCATATCTGCTTCAAGGCCGAGTTGAGTACTTGCGGTGCGCGCGTTTCACGTGACCCACATTGCACGCATCGCGTCACCGCCGTCCTTGGAACCCGGTTCTGTTGAGACAAAATGGCACTTGTCGGTATCGGTGCAGGTTTCGATTATTTGTTCGTGCGGAATGACACACGACCCATGCAGCATGACCAAATTCTTCAGTAAGGTAATCCTTTAACTTTCGTAAATCTCCACTCGATTATCATGGAATTGAAGACCTACTCTCAATTTGGAGCCCAAAAAATAGAGCGCAAGTACAAGACGGCTGAGATATCGACGGCCGTTTTTGGGAGATTCTCTCGTATCTGCATCTCGCCTATTCAGCTGCCCATTAAACAAAGTAAAAGTGTCCACTGACTTATTGGTAGCCCACTCAGGGTCCAAGGCCGCAAAACCAAGGAAAGGCAAGGACTAGGCACTCCACCGATGCGCTGGACTGTGGGTACCAAAGCACTTTGTTATGCAGGACCTGCCAAAAAGTAGCACGGGAACACGAAAGCAAAAGGCAGGAAAGAAAGAAACACTCACCGCCCCTCCCTCTCCCTCGTCTCCCTCTCGTTCTCCTTCCTCCGCGCAATCCCATCCCGCACGTGCTGCCCATACCCCGTCTCTGTCTCCTCCCCATGCCCGTGCCCGTTCGCCCGTTGGGATATCGCGATGGCGGCGGACCTCGGCGGGGGCGTCCCCACCCCGCCCCCTCGCATGCCCATCATTAATGTTCACATTCACGCTAATACTCCCGTTCCCATTCGTCGTCGAGCCCGACCCCCGACCCTCCCTCGCCAACCACCCCCGCGGGAGGAGCGCGACGACGGCGGGGGCGGGGGCGGCGGCGGGGCGAAAGTGTTCAGCCCGGGGAGGTCGACGGACTTGCGGTTCAGGCGCAGCGTGGGGCCGTTGGCGTCGCTGCCGGGCGTCGTGACGGGAATGCGCGTGGTGCCTGCAGCCGAGTTGGAGTTGGAGTTGGAGGAGAGGGTGTGTGCGAGGGGCGGGCGGGCGTGCGGGCGTGCGGGCGTGCGGGGTGTGCGGGTGTGCGGGCGTGCGGGCGTGCGGGTGTGCGGGCGTGCGGGCGTGGGGGTTTCCCATTCGGCGCTGGGGTGACTGGTGCGGTGGGGCTGGATCCGCCTGTCGCTGGTGGGGAAGTCGCGGTACGAGTCGGAGTGGAGGGTGGTATCTGAGTGGCAGGGGGCGAGGCGGGCTCGAGGGCGGAGGCGGGGCGGGTCCTTGCGGGCGACTCTGCTGTGGCGTGGTGTGACTGGCTTGCGTCGGGGCAATCGCAGCAAGAGTTTATATTGTTTCTTCTTCTCCAAGCGAATCCTCGTGTATCTTCTCTGTGGAGTCGCCAGAAGATCGCAAGACACACTGCAATTAACCAAATTTCCGGTGGCCAGAAGTTGGTTTGAACTGCTGGAGAAACAGCTTGGATTTCCGGCAGGGTGAAATCAGGCCGGAAAGCTGCTGTCCACCGAGATTTCTCCCATTGGTTCGGCATCTCCCAGCCAATAGGAAAAACCTCGGCAGCCCAGATCCGTAGTGTTTCCACTCTAATTTCACCCTACCGGAAATTGAAGCCAATTTCTCAGCGGTTCAAAAGGGTTCAAACCAACTTCCGGCTGTTGGAAATCTGGCTATTGGCGGTGTGAGAAAAGACCCAAGGCAAGGTAACCAAACACCCTTGTATTTGTCCGTGCTTCCGCAAGTGATTTACTATTCTAGTGATGTGGAATCCATGTATTCTAGTGATGTGGAATCCATGCATGGAATCTTTGAAAATCCCGGTCGCAAATCTGAATATAACACATAGAGAAAATAGTATTGCGGTGATAATACGTGGTAGTCGTCTCCTCCTCAAAATTTAGATTTATTGAGCAAGAAATGAGGGCTCCAGAAAATTAGGACGGCAAAACGAGCCGCTGTTTGACTGCCATCAAAATCGTGGCATCAATCGCGATAGGCGATTGCCGAATGCCGAGTGATTGCCGAGTGATTCTTTACAGGGTTTCTATATGCGGACCGAACCTCAGATTCATAACAGGGATAATTCTCACTCTGTCGCCATTAGGGGCCTTCCTTTCCGGGAAGAGCACAGCCATTTTGCCGGCGGCTCACTCGGTGGAGTTTAAAACAAAGCCCAGAAACAGTAAGTCCACAAACGAGTTGTATTACGCATATGAGTACAAAACAACTTGTAATTACATTTCTATGAATTTTGGACGGCAGGGCGAGGGACGTACAGCGAGCACCTAAACGCTACCTGTAAAATTCCGACCGTCTCCAGTCAAGCTTTGCAGTTTCGGCGAACTAGGCATATGCACGTGATGGCGTGAAAAAAAAATTGCGTGTTCACGGAATTATGCAACGGCTATAATGACATTTACCCGCATATAGAACTGAGCACACCGAATAGCTGACCATGTTCCGTCACGCTCTTCAGCATGGAGACCAGCTTTGGGGTGCGTGCCCGCCTTGCGATTGCGTGTTTTGCGTCTGACTCGCCTCACTCTCCACCCGCGAGGAAGTCGACGCCTACACGGACCCCCTTACCGTCAACCTCGTACGGGCGATCGAGGAACACGTCCCGCTCTCCCGCCGCACGCCCTTCTCGCGCCGATGGTGCACCAAGGAGCTGTCCGCGCTCCGGAAGGTGTACAACCGAGCCCACAACACCATCGTCAAGGACGACCCGGAGGACAAGAGCTGGGATTTGATGCGCGATGCCAAAGAACGAGTACCACAGCGCGATTCGGCGGGAGAAGAGGGCGCACTGGCGCGAGTATGTCATCAACCTCCCCCGTTGCAACATCTACAAGGCCGCGAAGTACGCCCTGCAGGATCCGAGCAGCTCTCCCACGTCCTCACGCATCCTTGACCTTGTCTCCCCGGACGGGACCACGGCC
This sequence comes from Mycena olivaceomarginata, assembly GCA_029378375.1. NCBI lineage: Eukaryota > Fungi > Basidiomycota > Agaricomycetes > Agaricales > Mycenaceae > Mycena > Mycena olivaceomarginata. Next base: position 15,668 of record JARKIC010000486.1, on the reverse strand, counting down.
ACCACGCCGGCGCAGAAAGCGGAGATGCTCCACCGCAAATTCTTCCCCGCCCCTCCTCCCACAGACGCCCCAGACCCTGACGAAGTCCTTCCGACCCCGCAACCCCCTCCCATCTTTGACATCTCCCACGTCCTACGCGCAATCTCCAAAATCTCCCCCTGGAAAGCCCCTGGCCCGTCTGGTATCCCCAACATCGCCATCCTCTCTGCCCGCTCACTCCTCGCGCCCCTTCTGCTCATCATCATCGAAGCTGGTCTCCGCCTCGGTTACTTCCCCGCCGCCGGGCGCATTTTCCTCACCAACTGCCTCTGCAAACCGGGAAAGAGCGACTACTCCGTCCCCGGAGCTTTCCGTCCTATCGCGGAGGAGGAATGCCTCGGGAAGGTGGCGGAGTCTGCTGACCGAGTGGCTGTCTGAGTTCGCGGAAAAAACGCGGCCTCTTGTCGGTTAACCAGTTCGGCGGGCGGCTTGGCCGCTGCACCAGCGACGCGCTCCTCATGCTCACGCAGAAGATCAAGGACGCGTGGCGCGTCGGCAAAGTCCTCAGCGCGCTGCTCATGGACATCTCCCAGGCCTTCCCCTCCGTGCGCCACGACTTGCTCATCCGGTGCCTGCAGCGGAAACGCGTCCCGTCGGAATGATTCGCAGTTTCCTAAGCGAGAGAAGCACCAGGAAATCTACCGGGTGCTCCGTCCGGGTGGATGGGTGCAATTCGTTGAAAGCACCCCTTATCACGAAGACAGCTATCCCGGAAAACCGTGCATGGAAAAGCTGACATCCATTTTTCGACGCCTCGCTGAGCACCGCAACTTGTACGTCGACTGCGCATACGATATCCCGAAGATGTTCGCAGAGGCAGATTCGTTGAGATTCAGAGCGAGTCGCGCATGCAACTTTTGGGCAAATGGGCCGGGGAGATTGGAGTTGACAATGCAACAAACCACGTTGGTGTGCTTCGTGGTATCAAGACCCCAGTTCTCAAGGCGGGCGGATTTGGATATGTCGCTTCGGAAGCGGAGTATGACGAACTTTTGACCGGGGCTTGAGAAAGAGTGGGACGAGATTTTCGGGAGCGGCATAGATTCCATTATCACTTGGGCCAGAAAGCCGTTGGCTTGATATTTATTCATGATTCCAAAATTGCGGTTCGAAATTAACACAAGGTCTTTCCAAGTCACGGTGATGAATTCAGAGTGTTCCTGGAGGCCGTCAAACTCGGCCTGAGGGGATGAATTAGGAATCTTGTAATCATTCAGGCTTCAAGAGATAGCCAGCGTCAATACTATATGGTCGCAACTTGGCGGGTTCCAGCCTTGTTTCGACTCGTTTGATGGTGGTGGTCGTTTGAGTTTAAAGTTACTGAAGTCACACCGAGTGACATCTCGCGTTCAATCTCCCATTCCCTTTGCCGCGATGGAGAACCCGCACGCGAACTCCAAGCCGTTCTCCTCAGATAGGCAGAAGTAACCCGTGTAGCGCGCAGCAGTAAAGGTACGGCCAAGCAGGCTGGGCCTAGTAGTAGCAGGCTTACTAGTAGGGTCGAATTAGTAGGGTCGAACCGTCTCGGGGTTGAGGCAAAGGCGCGCCGGGGTGAGCGTAGAATAAATTGTAGTGGACGACGGGCGCGCAACGGCGCCAGCATGGTCAGCGTACAAAAGTCGGGAGGATGAGACTCAGGATAATATATTGTCAGCTACGTACGACCTATGACGTACGTTTCGGGCTAAGCCGGACTCGGAAACATCGCTAGATTCAGACTCCGCGTGGATCCTAAACAAGATCACGTTACCGCGTCACCGGTTTCTCGTCGCGTCGATTGTACCTTCCCTCACGTTCGTCGCGGTGTGATTCACTATCTTCATCTTTACTATCTGAAGCAGGTTTATAGAATGCACAAGCGAACATTCCCCACGGTGAAAATGGATCCAGCAACGGATTCTCCCTTCTCCATCCTCTTTGAGCAGGACTGTGTTCCTTCGCCCGAGGAGATAAAAACGATCCAGGAACTAGTGGCACAAAAGACACTCCACCTCGCCCATCTCAATTCCCAGGTCCCCAAACGGCGAAGCGCGAAGAAAGTTCCACGCAAGCTGCGCGTAGAACTCGATTCTACGCGTCGGTTCATTAAATCTCACCGAGCCTTGATCTCCCCTTGGCGACGATTTCCCGTGGAACTCATGTCAGAGATATTCGTCCTGACATTGGAGCCCAGGGAATGCTACCCCGATGGCGATTGGATGGATGACCGAGCAGGCACATTGCTCCTCTGCAACATCTGTTCAACATGGCGGGCCGTCGCAATGAGAACACCAGCGCTATGGAACACCCTGTCCCTCAGCGCAGAGTATGCGCCGCGTCCTCTTGATTGGGTCTCGACATGGTTGGGTCGTTCTCGATCCTTCCCGGTGTGTCTCCAACTCATCGGGAGCGGCCAAGCTCTGCGCGACCTTCTAGGCTCGGTGATATCGACAATTCGCGATCACCTCCACCACATCGCTGAACTAGAGATAGAAGGTAATGCATAGTCAGTATCGACAGCGATTTCATCGCTAACGTGCTCCGTTCGACAAAGATATGGATATGATTACCGGTGTGGGCGCAGGCTCAGAAGCTGTCTATCCCAATAATCCCCCCGTCGAATCACTCGACGCACCTCTCCTTTCCAATGTCCATGTTGAATTGCCTTCGGGCAAGATCTGGGACTGGATTCGGGCGGCGTGCCGAGCGTCACCTGGCTTGACCCACCTCACTATATCGCAGTTCGCTCTCGATTGGTTTCCAGTCGCCAGTTTGACAGAGCTGAGCGTCATCGACCCATTGCCCATGTCCACGGTGTTCCAGATTTTCGAGCATGCCTCGAATCTCAAGGATGTCTACTTCAACGTCAAGGGCCCTGCTGCGACCAGCTCGCCCACGAGCCGCCTCGGGATGAAGTCGATTTCACTACTGGAAATCACCTCTGATCTTCACCTTGGCGAGTTTCTGGAGCAAATAGAACTCCCGAGTCTTGTAGAGCTTCGCGTCTACAAGAGACACTGGTGGCCCAATGACGAGTTTCATTCGTTTCTCGACCGTTCGTCGTGCGCTCTGACGAACCTCGAGTTCAACGATTGCTCCATATCCCAGGAACAAATCATTCTCTTCCTTGGGCACAAGGCTTGCAATACGCTCGAATCATTTGCCTTGAAGCAATGTAACACGGCGGGCGATGCGCTTCTTGAGCAGCTCACTTACTACGGGCCCGAGCATCCACCCTGCTACCCCAACCTCAGAGCCATTGAGCTTCGAGACATCTATGCAACGGACGGACTCCTCTCTGATCTTGTAGAATCGCGATGTTCGACCAACTCCAAAAAAAGGTTTCCTTCCAGCCAGCCCGCACCAGCTCAACTGAACCGCGTCCTATTCTCCTTTATCGATTTGGAAGGGGAGTTGACGGGGATGGTCGACCATCCCGAGGACTCGATTCGACTGCGAGAGATGGGGATGGCAGACGACCCGGAAATGGAGCTGGAAATCGTCTGGGTGGCCCCAGATTGGACTTTTATATAAAGCGTAGTTTTCACGCCGTCGTTCCATTGTACAGTACATAACATGAAATTGGTACAAACTCTGCCTCCTCTTCCTTCACTTTGAGGTGGCCGCGCAGCGCGTTGAGATCTAGCTAGAGCAGGCTTGCGCGACAGAGAAGAGCCGAACACCGCTCCTTCCGAGTAGACACATGGCGCGCCGCTGTAGCTTTTGAACGACGGACAGGGGCCGATTTAATAGCATTTAATGAGACAGATCGGACGGGGAAAGGAACCAGTATCGGCGCGTTAAATTTTTCAGTTCATTTGCTCGGAGTACCGCAAGGTATTCAATCATGTGTTTAGCCGGGTCAAAGAGCCCGAGTGCGGCGGGCCGTGCGCTACGGACTCTTTAATGTTGGTACCCTGCTTCGATAGTGGCCTCAAGCTCGTCCCCGAGGTTCTCGCATTGCCTTAAAGTGAGTAGACACCACTGGCAGGTGGCAGAACAACTGGCAGAAAATGTTGTTCCATAGCTGCACTCAAATCTCCTCCACTTTCTTTCGAAAACACCATAATCGCAAGAAAGTGCTGTAGAACGATTTGAGGGTGCTTACCAACGTCTCACAAGTCCCAAAAGGTCGAACCGGTGAAAGACGATTCCGGAGAAGAAGGAAACAGATTGTAACCAGTTTCAATTCATTCCTTAAACGACCCATAAGACCTTGAGAAGACGCGCCACAGGGCGCGACCATTTATCATGTCGTCTTGTCTATCGTGTCTTCTGCATCGGCCACGGACAATGTGGGGAAATTCAGCCAAAATAAGGGACACCAGGTTCCGGGCTACGGTATAAAAACGCTAGGAATTGGGTCGGCTTCATTATCCTATCCACCTCTTCAACACATGTCCCTCGTGCAACAAAACGGCGACTCACCACAGAAGAACGGAGTCTCCATCGCTCATACTCCCCGCAACTATCAGGCATACCCCGGATCCAAATATGCGCTTCCACACGACGATGTGGAGCGGCAGAGGCAAGTCTTGAATGTCTGTTCGAGAGATGTGGCCTGAGAGGATCATTGCCAGATTACTTCTTCAGCATTCTACTTTGAAGAGCCTCTTCGAGGACAGGATCCTGCTCGCGCCTGTTAGTCTGGACCGGAGCGACAAGGTCTTGGAAATCGGCACTGGGCCCGGTGGGTTCTTGCTACCAATTTAAACCGGACGCGGGCTTGATATGCACGACGTTTAGGACTCTGGATCATGGATCTTGCAACAACGATAGACTCGTCGGTCCCGATGGTTGGGGTGGACATCGAACCCCGGCTGTTCCCAGCATCTCCTCCGAAGAATATTGAATTTCGGGTCGAGTCGGTCCTGAATCTACCGGCAGAATGGACCGACACATTTTCGCTGGTTCACCAGCGGCTCCTTATCTTGGCGCTTCAGGTGCCTCAGTGGCCCACGGCTATCCAGGAAATCCACCGGGTGCTCCGTTCGGGTGGATGGGTGCAGTTCGCTGAGAGCACCCCTTGGCATGAAGCCAGCTATCCCGGAAAGCCATGCATGGAAAAGCTGACATCCATTTATCGACGCCTCGCTGAGCACCGCAACTTGTATGTCGACTGCGCATACGACATCCCGAAGATGCTCGCAGAGGCAGGATTCGTTGAGATTCGAAGCGAGTCGCGCATGCAGCTTATGGGCAAATGGGCCGGGGAGATTGGAGTTGCTAATGCAACAAACCACGTTGGTGTGCTTCGTGGTATCAAGACCCCAGTCCTCGAGGCGGGTGGGTTTGGGTATGTCACCTCGGAAGCGGAGTACGACGAACTTTTGGCCGGGCTTGAGAAAGAGTGGGACGAGATTCCCGGGAGCGATAAAGATTTCATTATCACCTGGGCCAGAAAGCCGGTGGCTTGATATTTATTCATGATTCCAAAGTTGCGGTTCGAAATTAACGCGAAGTCTTTCCGAGTGATGAATCCAGAGCGTTCCTGGAGGCCATCAAACTCGGCCTGAGGGGGCCAGTCTTGTAAGCTTCAAGAGATAACCAGCGCCCACGCTACTAGTATATAGTCGGGTTCCAGATGCGATGATCGTCGTTCGAGTTCAGACACAGTCACCGAAGTCACACCGAGTGACATCTCGCGTTCAATCTCCCATTCCCTCTGCCGCGATGGAGACCGCACGCCGAACGCCAAGCCGTTCTCCTCGAGCGCATTCTCAAAAACACCGTACGTATCTATCCAAACGCGCCGCGCCCTCTGATCCGAGTCTCTCTTAATTAATCCTCGTAAGGGCCCTGCTGCAACTAGCTCACCCACGAGCCGCCTCGGGATGAAGTCGATTTCACTACTGGAAATCACCTCTGATCTTCACCTTGGCGAGTTTCTGGAGCAAATAGAACTCCCGAGTCATGTAGAGCTTCGCGTCTACAAGATACACTGGTGGCCCAATGACGAGTTTCATTCGTTTCTCGACCGTTCGTCGTGCGCTCTGACGAACCTCGAGTTCAACGATTGCTCCATATCCCAGGAAAAAAATCGTTCTCTTCCTTGGGCACAAGGCTTACAATACGCTCGAATTATTTGCCTTGAAGCAATGTAACACCGCGGGCGATGCGCTTCTTGAGCAGCTCACTTACTACGGGCCCGAGCATCCACCCCCAACCTCAGAGCCATTGAGCTTCGAGACATCTATGCAACGGACGGACTCCTCTGATCTTGTAGAATCGCGATGTTCGACCAACTCCAAAAAAGGTTTCCTTCCAGTCAGCCCGCACCAGCCCAACTGAACCGCGTCCTATTCTCCTTTATCGATTTGGAAGGGGAGTTGACGGGGATGGTCGACCATCCCGAGGACTCGATTCGACTGCGGGAGATGGGGATGGCAGACGACTCGGAAATGGAGCTGGAAATCGTCTGGGTTGCCTCAGATTGGACTTTTATATAAAGCGTAGTTTTCACGCCGTCGTTCCATTGTACAGTATATACCATGCAATTGGTTAGCCTGGGCTCGGAGATGTTGGATGGACAAAAGAGGGAAGACGCACGCAGATCCGACATGAGCTGCACGTCCTGTGGGACGAGTCAGACGCAAAACACGCAATCGCAAGGCGGGCACGTACTTCAAAGCTGGTCTCCGTGCTTGACGGAACATGGTCAGCTATTCGGTGTGCTCAGTGCTAGCTGGGATGGGATGGGTGATGGTGATGCGTTCTCATGCGGCGAATTGGGCAGAGGTGGAATCGGGACACGTCAAGGATGAACAGAGTTTAGATCCACCAGCGTAAATTTACATTGTCGACAAAAGGAAGGAAATCCGTTGGTACGCATTCTCCATTCTATTCTGCAAAACACGTCAGCGAGAGCAAGAGTCCCAAGAGTCAGGGCGCACCTCAACGACGCAAGCGCCCTCCCCACCACTTTTTTGCACGCGCCCATGCTTTACGAACGTGAACGAAAATGCGGGCCTCCGCTGGCTGCGCCGCCTGGATTTCGGTGACGCTGTCTTGAGCCGGGTAGAGGATAATAAATAAGAATGCATACCGTATTTCCCATGCCCGCATTGGTCTCGTTCTCGTCCGCCGCTCCGTGCTCCTCGTTGTACTCGGGCGAAGCTAGGGGCTCGTAAGCCGGGGGTTCTTCGTACGGCGGAGGCGGCCCTTGGGAGTCCATATCTGCTTCAAGGCCGAGTTGAGTACTTGACCGGTGCGCGTTTCACGTGACCCACATTGCACGCATCGCGTCACCGCCGTCCTTGGAACCCGGTTCTGTTGAGACAAAATGGCACTTGTCGGTATTGGTGCAGGTTTCGATTATTTGTTCGTGCGGAATGACACACGACCCATGCAGCATGCCCAAATTCTTCAGTAAGGTAATCCTTTAATTTTCGTAAATCTCCACTCGATTATCATGGAATTGAAGACCTACTCTCAATTTGGAGCCCAAAAAATAGAGCGCAAGTACAAGACGGCTGAAATATCGACAGCCTTTTTTGGGAAATTCTCTCGTATCTGCATCTCGCCTGTTCAGCTGCCCATGAAACAAAGTAAGAGCGTCCACTGACTTATTGGTAGCCCACTCAGGGTCCAAGGCCGCAAAACCAAGGAAAGGCAAGGACTAGGCACTCCACCGATGCGCGCACGTGCTGCCCATACCCCGTCTGTCTCCTCCCCATGCCCATGCCCGTTCGCCCGTTGGGATATCGCGATGGCGGCGGACCTCGGCGGGGGCGTCCCACCCCGCCCCCTCGCATGCCCATCATTAATGTTCACATTCACGCTAATGCTCCCGTTCCCATTCGTCGTCGAGCCCGACCCCCGTCCCTCCCTCGCCAAACCACCCCCCGCGGGAGGAGCGCGACGACGGCGGGGGCGGGGCGGGGGCGGGGCGAAAGTGTTCAGCCCGGGGAGGTCGACGGACTTGCGGTTCAGGCGCAGCGTGGGGCCGTTGGCGTCGCTGCCGGGCGTCGTGACGGGGGTGCGCGTGGTGCCTGCAGCCGAGTTGGAGTTGGAGTTGGAGGAGAGGGTGTGTGCGAGGGGCGTGCGGGTGTGCGGGAGTGCGGGCGTGGGGGTTTCCCATTCGGCGTTGGGGTGACTGGTGCGGTGGGGCTGGATCCGCCTGTCGCTGGTGGGGAAGTCGCGGTACGAGTCGGAGTGGAGGATGGTATCTGAGTGGCAGGGAGCGAGGCGGGCTCGAGGGCGGAGGCGGGGCGGTCCTTGCGGGCGACTCTGCTGCGGCGTGGTGTGACTGGCTGCGTCGGGGCAATCGCAGCAAGAGTTTATTTATTGTTTCTTCTTCTCCAAGCGAATCCTCGTGTATCTTCTCTGTGGAGTCGCCAGAAGATTGCAAGAAAAGACCCAATGCAAGGTAACCAAACACCCTTGTATTTGTCCGTGCTTCCGCAAGTGATTTACTATTCTAGTGATGTGGAATCCATGTAAGCTAGTGGTGTGGAATCCATGCATGGAATCTTTGAAAATCCCGGTCGCAAATCTGAATATAACACATAGAAAAAATAGTATGTGGTGGTAATACGTGGTAGTCGTCTCCTCCTCAAAATTTAGATTTATTGCGCAAGAAATGAGGGCTCCAGAAAATCAGGACGCCGCTGTTTGACTGCCATCAAAATCGTGGACTCCATGATCCCAGACTTATTGATGTCCCGGTGACACAGCATCTACCTGCATCTACCCGCATATAGAAACCGATCAGACCCATTGTTCACTTTCCTACTCCCTTGTAAGGCCCGGGGTTTCTGAATAGAATTATCCTCATAACAGCACAGGAATTTACCAGAACATCAATAAATCAGAGGGATCAACTTTGAGTAGTATGCCTTTCCAAATGTCTAACCTTACAAATGGAGTAAGTGAGGTCTGATCGGTTTCTATATGTGGGTAGATGCAGGTAGATGCTGTCACTGGTCAGCACAGGAATTTACCGGAACATCAATAAGTCGAGAGCACTGGTGATACTGTACTGATGGGGGATGATGGACCGCGCGACAACACAACAGTGTTCTGTTCCGACTCCTTTCTCTGAAACGAATACAAGGTCGATAGAGCATGATCTACTGTTCCAGTCGTATGGCAATGATAGATGTGAGTCAGATTCACATCATTCCCTTCTGCTGGTTCGCGGGTTTCTTTCAGGGGGATGATGGGGAATTGATGGGGGAAACTGTTGAACAGATTTCCCTCCACTTGGATATGTCACCTCGGAAGCGGAGTACGACGAGCTTTTGGCCGGGCTCCAAAGAAGGCCTCACCACGCCGTTGCCTAATTGGGAGGTTCGACCATCAAGCTCATCGACTTCCATCAGATCGGCATTGCTAAATCGAGACACGACACGCTTGGATGGCTCTAGGACCCCTGACAATACCTTTGGACCCTAGGGCCTGCGCCGGACAAAAATTCGACATTTTGGCTCGAAAACCTAGGTTCTGACCGGACAAAAACTGGGGTTTGAGGCCGGACAACCTAGGTCCTGTCCGGACAAAAACTTGGGATCTTGTCGATGTTTGGGTCGATGTCCGGGCGAAAGGTTTGAGCTCAAATTCAAGTTCAACTCATGTGTACTCTGCATATAAGAGTAGAAAGGATATACTTACGAAGAAATTTAGGCATTTTTCGGGTCGTGAGAGCGGAAAATTACCCTTTTTGGAAGCCTGGGCTAGGTCCTGTCCGGACATGAACAACACGATCTCGAGGAAATCTGTCCGGACAAAAATCGAGGATTTCCGGAATTTCGGGCCCCTAGCCTCCAAAGGGATCGTCAGGGGTCCTATGGCTCTCGGTGGCCATTGTTCATGATGTTTTTGCCACTTTCGACGCGCTTTGGATGCGTCAAACACATTTTTCTTCCTCCCCTAACCATCTGTACTCAAATCCCGCCCTCTTCCAACATGTCTAGCTTCGAGTTGATCAATGTCGCGGCCCCCTCGCAGCCGTTACCTACCCCGAATGCCTACAAAATTGTAAAATTCGCTCGGATTACGGAGAAAGACACCTCTGAAAAAAAAAAGGCCCCCATGAATGCCCGTAGCGTAGCCTCTGACATCCCGTTGAATAAATTGATGGTGTCGGCAGAGCAGTTCACGGCGCTCCAGGACATTGTCCGGGTCCCCGTCCCAATGCCACTCTGGATCGAGTTCCTGTCAACCATTTATTCAAGCTCGACGATGGGGATCAGCTCCATGCCGCAGCTATCATGGTCCAGCATGGGCTTGATCTCGAGGCGCGCGAGGACCTACCTACCATCTCCGGAGAAGCCCCCAAAAAGGCATCAATCCTACTCGTACAATTAGATTTTCATTCAATATTATATGTTCTTTAAAAGTTGTTTAATGCTTAGCTTTCACTCCACCTGACTTAACTATATCGTGCATCTTCGTGCATCCAGTGCCGAAGAACAATGGGACGTCGCGTCGCCGGATTGGGACGTGCTAAGCGATGGGTTCATTAACCGGTTGACCCGTCTGATATAAGATGCTTCCCAAATAGGCAACGGCGTGGGGGAGCCGTGTTTCCGGCCGGGCTTGAGAAGAGTGGGACGAGATTCCCGGGAGCGACATACATTTCATTATCACTTGGGCCAGAAAGCCGTTGGCTTGATATTTATTCACGATTCCAAAGTTGCGGTTCGAAATTAACACAAGGTCTTTCGAGTCACGGTGTGGTCCCGATGTACACGCCATGATTCCTAATATCCCGCGATAGATAGAAGGATTGCCAATTATTACAATTCAAGGTCCTGGAAGCACGTCCTGCGTGGTTCCACAGCCTAGATTAATTTGATGTCTTGTCACCCACTAGGTTGCTTGGTGCATTTCCACCATTCCGAAAGGGCAGAGGAAACCCAGCCGTCCCGCATAAATTTCATCCGGCATCAAGGACCTCCCGCTTTTCTCACTGAGACAGGCCACGTGTCAGCCATTCGCAGCTCGAGGCTAACGGACGAAAACGGGACAGATTTGTGACGTTTCGTTCGGCCAATCAGCTCATCTTGTGGGAAGATTCTGAAGATCTGGGTCTCAGGTGTTGCTGTATTTTTAACGATATGCCTCAACGAGGCAAATCCCACCCACATATCTGCTGTAACACAGACGGACGTCGGTCCTTCCCTCCAACTGGGACCTGGCGACCAATTATTATGATGAAAATTCCATGCCGGAGGAGCTGAAAGGCGGGTTCAGCCTGGTCGTCCCCGAGCTATTTTGGAATGTTTTCTCGACGACCTAGCCGCGAGTAATTCGCGGCCCCCCTCCCTCCATATTGCATCCTGATTGACGCAACAGAGGATGTCGGCGGTAACCTTCGGCGGTATTCGTTGAATATGCAGATTCTCGCCTCGCAAGCGGCCCCAGAAACCCCTCGCGGCCGGTAAAATTGAAGATGGCGCCTATATTCGTCGGGGTAATTCGCCGCTTTGGTCCCGTCAGAGTTGAGCAGCGGGGTGCTGGTTCCTCCTTGTTTCATGGATATTCCTTCTCAACTACCATCATCATCAACTGCAAATGACCTAGAGAAAGAGGAAACCAGTATTACCCAGATGCATAACGAGCACAAAAGGGATACATGGCGTACTCAGAACGGTCGCAGGAAGGAGAAGCTTCATTCAGCCAGCATGTGGACATCGGTCTGAATAGGGGCTCTCGACGATTGTGCTCTCTCAAACTCCCTCCCGGCGCATCGTGCTACCTATTGTTCATGGCTACAGTCCCGAGCAACATGCTCAGTCTTCGACCCTACAAAAATTCGGTTGATTGACCTAGAACTCCTCTTCCCCTATTTGTGCGGGACGTTCAGGGTGATATACTCGTCCCCGGTTCTGCCCGAACTTCCCTACATCTTACGCATAACGTGTTCCAGAACGCTTGGAATAATGTTCTTAACAGTTCATATCTGATCCTCGTTGCCAGGCCACCCTGGGGCTCCTGATGCATTTTGACTGACCCGCCGGTATTTTTATTTTTATTACCGTCCTAGCTGGGGAAATGTCTGTTGGGGTACTCAGGTGCTGAAATGGTGAGGGGGTGAGGATATCCGTAGCATACAATTCGATAAATTGTGTGTAGTACGGGCCCCGGCTGTTCCTGAATGGGACCGTGCCGGTATACACTTCCTTCCTTCCTTCCTTCCCTTCCTTGGCTTTACCGCTCGATCGCCATCGGTATCTATGCGATGATAGCAGACCTTCTGACACCACGAGTTTTCTCATGTTGTACTGAGAGGTGTGTGGTGAGACGATACTACACTGGTCTCACTCGGCTCAGCGGTGACAGCGGTGATCTTGACGTGGGCAGCGGCGGACAGGTGACAGTCCTCGGGGCGGCCTCGGAAAGGGCTCGGATGACTTGTGTATGTGTATGTTGTGCAAAACTGTTGATCCAAACTTCGATGCAATCAATTGCAATCAATTCCCCAGTCGCGGTCTGTTTTTCCATGAAGGGCAGCGTGACTGAGTGCTTCTATTCCTTGATTGCGCTTCCTTTTCTACAAACTTATCCGCAATTACAATTCCGCTGTTTCACTGTCAAATTTCCGCTTTTCGCTGTTTCACTGTCGTCTTCTCATTCAGATCTGAAAATCTGCAAGACTTGTCTCTCTCAATGGCATATTTAATCCTCACTGCTCGCTCATCGCTCTTGAAACCTTGTCGCCGTTCACATCTTATCTTTGCCTTCGCTCGCTGTTTGTTGCTCATCGTTGCTCCCAATGTACAACAAACCGCTATCATCCTTACCCAAGGCAACGGGCACGCCACCCGCCAAGAGACCCTGTCGAGGATGCTAGGTTGATCACTGCCCATCAGGAGCTCAAGGTCATGAACATCGACGAGCAAAAACTGTGTACCTATAACCACAGCACAAATTCGTGGGTCGAGATTGTCCGGTAGGAAATTTTTTGTTATCTCTCTAAATGCAGTTAACCCATTTGCTCGGCTGCTGCAGGCCTCAGCGCATCTCTTCAAAAAAAGCGATTGACATCGCTGCTTCCGGTCTCAACAAGGAGTGGGGAAAATATACCTCTCCTTTTTTTTGCCCCCACCTTCGCCGGGGCGGACTTCGTTTTGACCCTCTTATCCTCACCCTCAACACAAGGCTCGATGGTCAAGTTCTTGATTTCTATCGTGCTCTTGATCATGAGTGCACATTTTCAAGTGAGTCTGTGCTTTATTGCATGGAAACTTACTGACTCGGAACGAAGTTGTCGTTCCCAAAATTAAACCTCGTGTTACGCTTTTAACACGGGAAGAACAGCTTCATTACAAGGTATTCGTTCTCCATACATTCAGAGCACCACACTTATTCCGATTCATAGCTGAACAGCATTATGAAGACGATGAGGATGACGATGATCTTGATCGGTCGTCCACTCAGGCTTCTTCATCATCCACTCAGGCTTCGTCGTCCACTCAGGTTTTGGCTTCGTCTTCCCAGGATTTCACGACACCATCTGTGTTTCCCCTACCGCTGTTTCCCCTGTTTCTTCTATCTCTTCTATATTGCACCCACCATCATCTCCATCCATCGCAAAGCTAGCATTACAGGCCATGAAGTCCCCTCACGCAAGGTATGCTACGTTCTCGTCTCTTGATTTATTTTTGTAATCCCATCCCAGATTTTCCGGCCCAAAAAAGATGACCCCTGGTCGTCCTACTCCTCTTGCTACTCGGCCATGGGCTCTGAGATCGTATTACAGCCATGATGTCGCCGAAGCTCGAAAAACTTCAGGTATGTTCGCTAATAACGCAGCATTTTTGACACCCAGGTCATCCTGTTTCTCTAGACGTTTTCATCATGGAGTTCACTCACGAGCACTCGGCATATGATCTGTTTCCAGTATGTCTTTTTCCACTTCATGTCTCCTATATCGTCCCTAATGTTAGCCACAGACGATCCTACCCTGCCACCTGGCATGGGATCCTGATCAACCTCCGCTCCCACTGCAGCTGTACCACAAGGAGATTTACACCGGCTGCCTTGAACAACACCTTCCGCCATCTCCTTTTCTTGTACCGGTCGCTCGGACAGGTCATACGTGGAATGAATTCCACTCTTGGTGTTCCTTTTTGCGATTACGCATCCCTGGTCCGGTCTTCGCAGACTTGTCAAGGCTGTATGAATTTATTCTCGCCTGACGGGTATGAACAGCATCGTCTAGAAGGTCGCTGTACCAACCACCCGGACCTTTCTCTCAGTATGTTTTTTTATAATTTTCTTCTTACTGGAGGAAACATTCTCATTGGACTCTAGTCGAACCCTGCGACACTTTGGATATTTTATTGTCATGTTCGGAGGTGGAGACGGAGGTCGGACAATGTGTGATGGAGGAGGTTGAGGAGGTGGCGCATGAGCGTCTCGAATATGCTCCAGTGCCAGCTTGAGATGATTATGGATCTCCAAAGGGACCAGCAGAGACCCGTTTCGACTAGAAAAAGACGCCAATTCATTGATTAACGGTGCGATATCCACTGGCATGTCGTCAGGATTCAGTAGCCCAGAGATTGCGAGAACCCTTGATAAAGGATTGCAGACTTCCTCAGGGTTGAGCAGTCGATTGAGCTCCATGGAAAGTGGAAAAAAAATATTATTCATTACTGTCGGTCTCGACATCGACATACCCAAAGTCGTCCCTCGGATGCTACAGTCGTCCTCGGATATGTACCGACGGACCCTCAGTGGTCAACAAGGAAGTTTCATGAGGGCCTAGAATTTGCCAAAAAGGCTCAGCGCAAATGAGCGGGAGCGCAGCGGGAACTGCGGGTGGCAGGCATGAGGCAGAGCGGTGAGCTTGGGTGGCGCTGTGATGCCTGTGACCAGCAATAGGCTGGGTACGAGGTGTTATTGAAGCTCAGCCACGCCGAGCTGATGAGCATCAGCGAATTTATGACCCGAACTATGCAATGAACCGAGTAAGATGCGAAGCCCGTCATCTACGGCTCTTCCAGCCGTCCATCAGTGCTTCCCTTCCCGAAGCCGCGGAAGTCAGTGAGACCAGTGCACTCTCCCCTCGTGTGTGGTCCCGATATACACGCCATGATTCCTAATATCCCGCGATAGATAGAAGGATTCAATTGCCAATTATTCCAATTCAAAGCACGTCCTGCGTGGTTCCACAGCCTGGATTAATTCGAAAGGGCAGACTGCCCCAGGTGGCACTCCTGGAAACCCAGCCGTCCCGCATAAATTTCATCCGGCATCAGGGACCTCCCGCGTTTCTCAAGACAGGCCACGCGTCAGTCATCCACGGCTTATCATTTAATCAATACCGTAGCTCGCTGTTGTTTCCTCCCTCACATATACTCACGCATTCCAGTGTCGCCAACGGCTACCGTCCCGCGCAAGATTCCCTTTCCTGCGATTTTTTTTCTGGCCTCTACGTTGTTGCACTAGCTTCCGAAAATAAGGTCCTGAAGCCCGCCCATCCCAATCGATTTTTTCTGTAGTGCCCCCCCACTGTATCTTATTGGCAATCCAGTACGGCCTACCCATTGTACAATATAGCACCTACTCCGGCTTGCGTCGAGCGAGGTCAAGAACAAACCAGTTCCTCCCTCCATGGTTGGACGCGCATCGTTGGCCACACCACGCGGCGCTGATCTTATGGGGGCATTTTCAGTCCCGTAACCAGTGCGCACCTCCCG